>OW388297.1:30010386-30323033 GCA_936450465.1 Gibbula magus
TTTTTCTTTTTTTTATTAATATTTGAATTTAAAATATTTCCTGATATTTACAGCACAAGCTTACTTAGAACACCAGTGCTGAAATATCAGTCAATTTGCATGTTGTGATTCACGCACATTCGCATTGAATATTGTGACCTTTGAAATTAAACTTTTTATAAATAGTCAACTTGTCTTTGTCATGAACCATAAATAATAAGGGACTATATTCACTCAAATAGATATTGACAATGTGAAATAATATGAATTTTAAAATGAAAACCATATTTCATTTTATACATTTACTATTGCACTTGCACTCAATGTAATATGTTTTCTCTAATGCTTTGTAAGATAAATGCAAGATTGTTGTGCTATTTTACGCATACGCTATACCAAAGAGAATTTCAACAATAAAGAATTTTGACCTTCTGACTGAGTCGATCATTCACAATCGTTTGTAAAAATGTAAAAGTCATTTACCTGTTGTTTACAATTATTTCGAATGATTAATTTCAGTAAACTATACATTGCTTGTTCTGTTGTCAAAATGTTTCACATATTACTCTTGTAAGTAATGAAAATATAAGGATATGGTGTCTATGAAAATGTTATTATACATTATATTGGACCCAGTTACATACTGTTCTCCACACTTTAATGTCACAGTGTCGGTATCATGTTTCTCCAATACCATGTGACGTATTGTCAGTTAAGTCTAAAGTGTCTATTCGAACTTTTTGCCACAGAAAATGGGTAATTGAAAGAAAGAAAAGAAAACTGATGAACAAGGAGAAATGATATCATATTACACAACAGTGTACACAATTACATGGATAATTGGAACACATGAAATGCCCAGGGATCCATCATTGACTCATTAGTGACCACTCTCTAATGGTATGCTTATTAGTTGGTAACGGTATCCAGTGCTTTGTTACTTGATATTTGGCTGTCACTTGACTGTCACTCCGCACCATGCAGTGGTGCTATCCTTCTTATGAAGTCACACGCCTTTTTCAAATCTCGTGTTTAAGAAAGAAGGAATCAAAGAAAGTCGTAGGCACATATCTAACACTGTATACTTTCCAACCAATTTCCCTAGTGCTTCTCTGTTTCAAACATATATACATCTCTCTATCTGATGCCTCAATATTTGAACTAGACTCCTCAGTGGAGATGATTCCATGTGCACTGATGCGATGTACAACCAACAGATGGTCTAGTGTAGATGCCTTGGTCTGACTTGAATGTACAATGATGTACAGTTTATACGTGGCGTAGGTACCTCTGTAGGTTCAACAGTAGATCTGGATCGTAAACGAGGTTCCTAGGCCTTAATATTTAATAGGACAAAACAAAACGGCTCTCTGTCATTATGGACAATAGGTTTGGGTAGACTTCAATGGCTGTAGTGTGTTTTTTAGTATAGCCACATCTTCATGCGGCTTCTCTTCATTTCGGAAGTATTGTTAACATTGAGATTGAATGACGTACTTTGTTGCGGATTACAAAGCCATTCGACTTACTTGAATCTGGTGTTAAGTCGTAGGTTTTTATCTATTTGCTGTATAACGGCAAGCTACTTCATCTTTAGTTACTTTATTTCAGTTAGTTACATTATTAAAAACATGCAGCAAGAGAACAAAACAACAATGTGAAATTTGTATAAATGGCATTACTTCATTTAGAGGTTTCTTTCACGACCTCAATCAATTTTATTTCGCAAAAGGCCCATGTACAGTACAAAATAAACAAATATGTGATAAGATGGTAGTGACGGTTGACAGTCATGTGTACTGAGTTCGCAGTAACAATGCTTCCTTAATGTAATAATAACAATTTGTTGTTGATGAAGAATTAGTGCATTGTAAAGTGTATAAAAGGTAAATTTAAATGCTTTTAAATATTTACAGCTCAAATGATGATAAACTTTACATTCAAATAGAAAATAAAATTCATTTTCTACAAAGTTATCATAACAAATATAACAAAGTCTTCAGTGCCTTGGAATCCCAGCAAATCTGTCGGTATATGCGTATGTTGGATATGCCCCGAATCGTACCATGGATATTCTACGCCTCGCATCTTTCATCTTAGCTTTCACAAAAAATAAGGTTTCATACGAAATACAATTTTGATACATGAATAAAAGCGATCAAGCGATTTACATTTGAGTATTTCAGAAAATATTAATTGCTTGATACTGATTCTTGCATGAAATTCTTTCAAAAACTGCTCCTCATCACAAACACCTTGATCTTCCAACACAAATCCAAAACCGTACTTGATGATCAGAATATTTCGAACAAAATATACAAGTTTTCCTTGGTCATAATAAAGCATTGCTTGGGATATCTGAAGTTCGAACCAATACCTTATAACACTAATAAGGTATAAAACAAATATAGTTTCTACCACATTCAGCCAATACAGCAGCGTTAGCACATTTATAACTTACACCCAACACATGTACTTGCAAAATTCAATCTGAAACTGTTCAACAACATGTCATTGCTGAATACCCCATATTTCTTAAGCATACAAAATTGTAGGTTTATCTGAATACTAAAGATATCAAACAAACTAGCTTTTGTTTTTTTTAGTACATATCTCTAATAATATGAAACATAGAGCCTGGATATTATAAGATAACATTACAAACCATTGAAGATCTCTTTTTACTATGCCTGTGTTCATCAGAAAAGCAGAGTATTCAGTTGTAACAATCAGCTATAGACAACAATGTTGAGAATGATAAACATGACTGAATGTTCCCATTGTTAACTTTATCTTCACTTAAAGTGAGTTTACAACTCCAGTTACACAGTTAAAACAAGGGTAAATATATGAACATAGCTCGGTTTTGAAACAAGAGTAAATCTATGAACATAGGTTTTGAAGCAAGGATGAGTCTATGAACATAGGTTTTGAAGCCAGGATGAGTCTATGACCATATGGGTTTTGAAGACAGGATGAATTATCTAAGAACATAATATGGGTTTTGTAGCACGGATACGCGTATGAATATATGTTTTAAAGCAACGCTGTATGTATGAACAATGATAAACATATTCTGAACATCTGGTCAATTGATCTTTGCAACTATATATATTACCCTTCGGTTAAAATACTCAGTATGTTAAAATCAGGCAAAATACGTTGTGTGTTGATATAGTCCACCAAGCCAGGGAATTGTGAGAAACCAGACACGTTGTCCTGTAGACGTATTTCAACTTCACCATTGGAGACAATCGGTTACGTGTGGAGGTCGCTTGTCATATGGTCCGTCAACCTAACTTTTGGAACACGGTTTTTTAAAAGTTGCATTTTAACCACACACACTATCAAACTGTAATTTGTTCCATCCATAATTATATATGGTGACCACACATCACATATGGTCACATATTGCAAAAGTTATAAATGGTGGTACTTTATCGAGAAGTACCAACTGTTACCGAAAACTACCATTTTGATGATAGTAGACTTAGCATATTGACGAATGACGACAATGAAGGGACAAGTAGTGATTTCCGATCCAAAACCGGACAATGCACAGCGTTTGGCGCGCGTCAATGGATCAAACGTAATTTTGGAATCTTATTTATAACAGACAAACAGATAATGTTTAATAGGTGATATAACAAATGTGCATGTAAATGGGACGTGCAGTTTCGGTTTCTGCACATGCATAATAATGTTACTCAATTTTAATTGGAAACTAGGAATTATGATATATTTGGCGATTGGGGATAAATATGCAGTGAATTTATTTGTATTGTAGACAGCACACGTGGTGAGTTGGAACGTATTAAAGCCAAATACAACTTTATGAAACACATGGATGCACCTTTAAATACGGATACCCATTCAAAATCTTTTAAGTTGAAATACGTCAAATGTTAAGTAAATGACGAACATATTTGTGGAATAATTGTGTGGATCATGTCATGAAAGTAGAAGAACAATACTGGCAAAAGGATGAGTTAAAACCCAAACCGATGATCATAGATTTGAACTCTGAATGTGACATAAACATTAAAGTCGGGGCTGAATCTGCATCTGAATACATGTAAGTTTCACTCCCTTTCTTTATCATTTGATTTTGTTTGATAAACACACGAAAAACATACATTAACATTTTCATTAAAAAAATTTAAAATATGTCTAAAATGAAAACATGTTTATTGAAACGATCCCTTCCCAGCATGACATTACGGCTATCACGAGGTTACCCAACGTGCACGTGCGACACACACTGTGACATTGTTGATAGCCGTTCCAGTACTTGTGATGCTACGGTCACACTTACACGATGTCATCCGCGATGTATCACGTGCAACTTCATCTTGATATGCACCTATATGTTCTGGATACACACGCCATTCACACTTACAACGAACTTGATGTGGCTTTTCGGCGAAGGTCGTATTGAGCTACGATTGGGTAAAATGTTTTGAACATGCTCAAAACTTTCGCGATCATCGGGAAACATCGTAAAATACACGCACTATGCACGTGCTGCATAAGTGTTACATCGTACTTTACTCTTGTTTATCGTAGCATTATCGTGAGCAAATTGTTATTACGATGCTCCCGTCAACTGTACGAATAGGAAGTGCTAATTGCGAGTGTGTTACGTTCAATAAAAGAGTTGATTCCGAGCATAAGGCGTCTTTAACAAGACACCATTAAGTGTTTACCACGATATTCAAGTGCTCTTTACAAACAATGTATTTTTGGCATGTTTGGTATGTAATCAATCTTTATTTCATACTGAAAAGGCCACAGGTCTATAGCACATGCATGATGGATAAATACAGTAAAATACGGATTACATGATAATACGTTGTTTCTATACAGCATTGCATAATGGATGAACATGGCAAGATTTTGTAATATAGTTTGACTTCTAATGCTGACAAGAGTTGATTATTTAATTGTATTTGGATGGACATAGTAATATTTTAAAATATATTTACAACGTAATGTATAATACGACGGGCAAATGAGAAGGAAATGATAGGTCGTGAGACAAACATCTAAATCGTGCTAATGAACGTCTAAATTTCTTTATGTTAACACATGGTAAATATAATTCATCGATTAGATCATTTTTGAACATTGAATAATACAAACATTTGCTTAATAACGACATTTTCACGACAATTCACTCCATGTTTGAAGATAGATATCTTTAAGTCTTGTAGTTAATGACTGAATGAACGGTGTGTGAAATTCTTCATATTGTGCATTCGGTGTCGACCCGGGAAGTATAAAATATAAATTTCGGAAGTCCCGCCAAATATAATTTCAGTTTGGGGCAAAGTGCCGTTTAGTTTAATAATAGCTGGAAAAAGGGTATGTACTTGTCAAAACACAAGCCGCGAAGGGGATGCTTATCAAAATAAACTTGTTTAAAACAGAGTGTGTTTTATTAAGAAAACAGTATATCATAAACATCTCTTGTTGAAAAAAATTATATAGTGCCTTTAAAGATTTGCAAAAAACCTTTGATAATATATGGCGGGTGGGACTTTGGCAAAAACTTATCAATGGTGTGATTTCAGGGAAGATCTTAAAAGTTATCTGTAATATGTATGATGATATTAAGTCTTGTGTTTCATTAGGGGGAAATGATTCTGCTTATTTTAAATGTTGTAAAGGAGTAAACAGCATAAATGTATTAGAAAATATTGTGTAATGTGGAGGTTGAAAGAGAATATTGAACAGACTAAAATAGTTGTGTTTGGATCCGGAACTGCAAGGGTGACTTTTCGACAATATTTTGTTGGTGATGTTATTTTAAAAAATTCAGATAGTTATACTTACCTAGGAATAGAATTTCATAAGAATAGGAAATTTAATACTGCCAAAAAAGCCCTAAAAGTTCAAGGCCTGATAGCAATGTATTGGTTGTTATTAAAATCACGAAATCTACATTTACCACTTTGTAAATTATGTAAATTATTATTAACCCGTGGATTGATGGTCGAGACAAATGAGTGCATATTGTGAATATGTTAAATGAACTTTACACAAAGCAGAACTAAAAGCTCAGTTGAATCACACGAGGAGAGACGAAGTAAACACAAGTGTCTTCTTTCTATTTGGTGAAAATCAGTTAATCCCCAAATTTCTGCTCCATTAGTCAAAATTGGTTTATTTTTTCATCAAATATTTTGAAGAAGGTTTTATAATTTATGTAGTGTATTGATTGTTTTCAGTATACGGATTAGTGATTTTTGCGCCTGAAGCGCAGAATATTTGACATGCATGGTCCAGGAAAGTCTATTGGTGAACACAATCCAAAATTCTTATAACAGCTAACACATTCTAGGCGTACATCCTTAAATGTCCATTTTTACTATTTTAGAAATTTTACCCCCTTATTCAAAGACTACGATTTTTGTTATCTCCCTGTTAACTGTTAATTTCCATGTATCACATTATTGTTCAAGTTCATTTAATTGATTTTGGAGGCCACGTATGGTGCTTGCAAACCGTTTGAGCAGTTAGTTTCCATGTGGGTAGCAAATTCATTTATGAAGAATGAAAACAGAAATGGGCTAAGAATACATCCCTGTATGACACCAAGTTGCAATTCAAATTTTCCGAAAATCTTTGGTTACTTTTAACACATGCCTTTACGTTATTACATATTCAATAAAAGTTTACACATTTTGTCACTAAGACCATGACATTGAAATAAGTTCCAAAGTTTGTTCCGTTACACAGAATCAAATGTTTTGCAAAATCTACAAACCCGGCATAAACTGTTCCCCCTTTTGTATTCAAATATCTTTGAACAAGATTTTGTAATATAAACATATTGTCAATGGTGGTATATCCATGTCTAAAGCCAGCTTGTGATTCATTAATTTTATCCATTGTATACCCCCAGTTTACAAGTCTCTTACATGTCAAAGGGTCTGTTCATGAAATTTGGCGGGAACTGCGTCTATTAATATACTTTACGCAATACCAGCGGCACATTCTAGTATTGTCCAAGAAGCGAACAAGAGAGAGAATGCCAGGTCGTAGAAAAAGAGTGCTCCGGTAAGATATGTCGTAATCATTACTATAGAACTTCTCTCGAGGTCAATACATTCTGGTGTTATCATCATTGCAGCTGTATAGCCCAAGCCGAAGGCGAGGGCATACACTGCCACGAAAATGCGTACATTAGACCGTATTACCTGAGGGACAAGCTTACAACGTATTAATTTTACTGACATGTCAACTTTTACAGATTTGAAAAAGATTTTTTTTTCTGCAACAAACTATTATGAATAGAAAGAATTTTAAATTTAGCGTTGGTCCGCATTGGAGTTTCATAATTGCTTTTCTTAGTCGCTTTTGCTTCCTTCGGAAATGCTTGGTGGCGACAGTAACAACTGTTACTAGCTTAACTAGAGATGAAACGTCGACATCCATGATGGTCCTGTACTGGTATTGTATCATGTAGCCAAGAGAAGTACACTACTGTGCATAGTTAAGTACATCGTGTTCGCGAACATTTCGCGCACATTTCGCGAAATCCGGTGTACTTAATTCTGCACAGTAGTGTAACGTGTCTGAAACCAAAATTGATAAGTAGATATTATGTCGTATAAAACACGGATACATCGTAATATCAACGTTTTAAGCACGTAGCAGCTCTTACAACACACGTTGTGAACACGCCCCTTTCGTGACAAACACGCGCGCAAATCTGAGTAATAACGTAAGTCTCACTTGATGTGAACGTAATGTGTTAGTGATACACTCGCGGTACATCGTACCTTGTTCTTGTAAACAGTATAAAATACCTTTTACTACGATAATCCGCACCTCGTAATAAGCACGTCTATGACATCGTGTAAGTGTGACCGTAGCATTAGTATTCCCTTGTGAAAATGTTGCTGTTGTCATAAACTTTATATGATAATTTCTAAAGTAAAATCTTTAATAATTTAGATAAAATTGGGAAATTCAGCACCACATAAGGTCACCATTCATAATAATGAATGGAACAAATAAAAGTTTTATATTGTGTTTTGTTTAAATGCAACTTCCAAAAAACAAAAGTTAGGTTGACGGACTATAATACCAGTCGTTTTTGCTTTTTTGCCAACATGATTTGGAAATAAAGGGCATCAATATCTCGATTTCGATCCACAATTATCTTGCAATCTAATGTTCATGCCTTTGCTACAATGCTAAAAAGACTGAGACAAGTATAAGACCCAAAAATTAAAATCATGACGGGCGGAAGTTCCTGTTTGGTCCTACGCCTTGCCAAATACCGATGCTAAGAGGTCATGACCTCGGCAGGTGGAATGTTTCGTAGGGAATAAATCTCCGACGGCCTATTTTGGACATAATCCTTATAACTTTTGAGTAAAATTTTGAATAAAGGTTATTTTTGTAAGGCTAAAACCGAACTTTAGTTTTTTGATAAATTTTAGTTTAAATAAAGCGCGTTTCGTAAAATGGAAATCTGTAGAAAAAGTTTCACGTTTTAAAATGAAAAATGAAAATATTTTGAATTTCTAGTAAAATAATAATATTGATAATAGCGTTTTGTGAATTGAGTTTTCTCCTGTTAAATGGGGGTATAGACTATAATATTCAATGTTGCTATAAAACCATGTATTAAAATACTTTTTTACGATATATTTTACTAACGTTATGTAACATTTCAATATGTAAAATGTAAAAGAAGTGAGACTTATTTTATTGTCAAATTACGATTTTATCAAAATTTTAAAAACAACTCCCTGATAATTTCACCTTATTTCACAACATGTGTACAAGAAACAACTTTCTTCCCTCACAGAGAATGTCAATTTGTCTCACTTGAAATTAAAAATATTCAGCACAGAATATTTCTTCTGACCATGTCTTCTTTGTTGTTTTTTGAAGAATGAAAGTTTTATAATTTAAAAAAAAGAAATATTTTGTATAACCCTTACTTGAAATACTTATATGTTAACTAATGTGATGTCAAATATTACTGAATTCATTTTTTTTATCGTAGAACTGTTTTTTATACATTATTGATAAAGAGAGATAAAATGTCATTATTTCTTCATCAAAATTATTATTTTGATACATTGGGATATAAACTTCAATAATATATCGATTTCATTTGCCATAATTAACCGGGCGCCACACTGTTTGTCCGGATTTTAACTATCACGACTATTGATGACGTAGCGCACATCTGACGCAGATAGTGCCGACTTCAAAATGGTTTCTCCCGCTAAGATAGCGATTAAGGTATGTCAACAATCGAAATGTACGTTTTTATAAAGACTTAATATCAAAAAAGGTTTGTTGAAACTTTTATCAGTGTGTGTTATGTTATTTCCGCACAGCCAATCGTAACGTGTTAAGTGAGCGAATATTGATTATGCCCGGATAAAAAACTGTATATGTCTTGTCAATTCGACAAATTGTACAAAATACTCCATATTGAAAATGTACTTTATATATACTTGTGGTGCCTACAAAAAGAAATAAAGTGATAAAAAAAAAGTTTCTCACAAAATGCATCCTACATCGAGGTCAAGGTCCAAAGGTTAACGGTTATAACCTCAGTTTTTGACACTGGAAACATAAAATTTTCAAATGCTGACGAAATAAAAGTTATAGCGATAGTTAAAGTTCTTGGTTTGTTTGTGTCTTTTATCGTCATGTCACCGATGTTTATCCAAAACGTGTATTAATTTTAAGAAATATTTATCAAAAACTGTGGAAGGAGTTGATTTCAGAACACAGGTCCTGGAGTTTTCGAAATTCTGACCCCTGGTCAATTCAATGAGTTCTCAAAACTAACGGTTAACTAACTGTCAGGTATGAAATAACGTTATCTCCTTGCTCAATATACACTTGTTCGTTCTGAAGTTAAACACAAAATTAGTTTTCAAAGACCACGCAAATAACATAATATTGTACAGACGGTCGAAACGCAGCTCTACAGAGATACCTTCATAAGGTTTGTTAGTTGAAGAGTCGGGACATTTCTTAGAAATCATACACTTCGATATCACAAGAAAATGCTTAACACGTTGGACTCCACTTTGGGATTTCGTTGAAATAGAGAATGTTAATGTACTAAAGCGTAGTACTACTCATTACATGATTAATTCTGTATTCCTAAAGTGACTGACAGGCAACAGAAAGTATACACACATCCAGGGGTAATAAATGCAACTAAATTATAGTTACATTACGTGTCTAGAAGCAGCATAGAAAACCCCCGCCTACCCGACCACCCGACCACCCCCCGAGAACGGTCTTTTTTCCAGTCGGAGAGTGAAATTTCCAAAGTAGCCTGTCCGGTGGTAGATATTTTAGTCTTATACCACAGATTTTTCACAATAACAGGCAGGGTAATCTTTCGTCAGTCTGTAGTGTAATGGTGTTGTAAAAATCAAGTCAAAATTACGATAACCAGCGTAACTGAATGCCTTATATAAATTCTTTGCACTGCCTTTTATGTACCGATTACAAAGCAATGACCGTATAACAGATCATCCTCGATAATCCAGCGCTATTGTTCCGATAAATCTACACGTAGATTTATCGGAACAATAGCGCTGGATTATCGAGGATGATAACAGATAAACATTTAGTTCCTTTTAACATTCTAGATAATAAATCTAACTTACTCAAAGGCACTTTGCTGAATGCATATTTTAAATGTTTTATTTACTTGACAAATCCATAACAATTTATTCAAAATCAAAGTCATCGTTAGCGTTAGAAAGGCATACATGGGCATTTTTTGTAAAATTTCACCTCACAACCTTCTTGTCCAAATCATCCACGGTGACCGTTGTTTACAATGAAACATGTTCAAATTGGTATGCCTATTATATCTTCCATGAATGCGGCGTTAAACCCCAACTCACCTCACCTATGTCTTCCATTCTCATATGCATATGCTGCAATGTCGACCGACCTCCAATTGTTTTGTGAACATTAACAATAACGTATTTTGTCATGTTTGTGAATCCATGTCATGTAAATATGACGATACAAGTGAATATGAGTGAAGTTTGGATATATCAGCATACTGTCAATTGTAATTTATATCAGGATATTTTAAGAATGGCTTTTCAATGTCAAGAAAAAATAATTCCGTCGATGGTCGACTACTTCTGTAATTAATGTAATCAGAAATTCTAATAATAGTCGACCAACTTTCTAGTTTTGTTAGCAAATATAATACGCAAAACAACATTGTTTCCAAAATGGACTGATGATCCAACATACAAGTATAATCAAATGAAAATTGGCTTGTTTGATTGGCATTCTTAAGTTGATGTTATGAAGAATAGAGACGATTTTATGGATGTACAACTTCTTTATGCTTTGAAAGTGACGTTTCGACATAGGTTCTAATGTCGTTGTCAAGTAAGTGGTACACAGCTGGGGAAACAGCTGGGTTATATACATGAATTGTTTTTACAAGAGATGGGAGATGAGTTGTTTATACAATAAATAGAGTTGATGGACAAAGGTTGAATAGCTAATTGAGTGGAAGCCAGTTATGTGATGTACAGAGACTGCATAAAGGATTAGGGAGGTAGTTGATTGGAAGCCAGGTGAAATACAGACAAATAGATAAAAGACCAAATTAAATTTTGTAATAAAACATCATCATGATATGGATAGGCTATATACCAAATTTGGTCAAGTAGTTTTAGCGTTATGCTCCGGAAATAACTGGAACGCCGATGACGACGCCGACGCCGACGCCGACGGAAACTCGACCAAAAACAATGTGTCTCCCGACCCTTCCGGGAGAGACAAGGAAATGAATTTCAGTTCAACATAACATCAGGTCTGCATCTAGGTATGTGAGTGAAAATAAGCAACACCACCAAAGTAACCACCACACTGTTAAACATGTAGTTTATTACATTATGAAAACAGCAATGACAATTATTGATTGAACCAGAATCTCTAATTCCGCAAAGAAGAGACGAAGAACACAGACTATACGAGTCATATAATAAGTTCGTAAAACAAGTCCATAAATACAAACAATTTAACATCGTTCAATTGGGTTCCTTTATCGGGCCAGCTGCAAACTAATCGAGGCGTGAAATGTGTCTGTCTCTGCCTATGCGACATTTTGATTATTTTGTGTCCGAGATGAAACTAATCGTCCCCCTCTCCAACCAGCTCCGCCCTGAGTTCTTGCGATGTAGCCTTCTTCTCAGCCTGGTCCTGTGCAGATGACACTATGATGTCCAACGCGTTCAGGAAGTGGATGTTGGAGTAGAGGTCTGTGGACGGTTCGTTGTCGTAGTTCCGGACAACGCTGATGTTGCTGGAGGGAACTCCTGTCTCGTTGGCCATGTCCATCACCGCCTTCTGGACAGTTTCAGAGTCGAACACTGACCTCAGATACCGCGGATTTTTGAACTTGTGGTCGACATTGTCCACGTGAGTGAGAACCAATCGATAAGACAGGACTGCAATATAGGACTGCAAACCCATAGAGATTAGATTCTAGCTGCAATGATGTAGCTGTGGCTTTTAACTGACCGATGTAATATCATAAGATTGACATTAATCTAAGAGAGATTTGTGCAGATATGCCCTGACCTGTATGTTTCAAAGGACCAATATTTCAGAGGTATTTATGGCAACATTTACATTATTCGAATGACTCCAGCCTACTCCCTTCCCCGGCCAGTTTCATGATGCATGCGAGTTGTCGTTTGATCTCCGTGGGTATCTGGGCACCAAGAGCCAACACAATAACGACACAAGCAACGTCGTTCTTTCCCGGAGCTGGAACCATCAATTCCTCCCGGTCCTTCACCTCGAGATTCTCCGTCAGCTGAAATAAGAAGAAGATGGTGCAAAAGCTTTTTCACATTTGCCACGATTGAGAGCTTTATTGCTGTGAGAAAATCCATATGCATTTCGCTGACACCAATCGACCTTCGACTCATTCAATATCAAAGCTACTCAAAGCTAGTGGTATCCGCCAAAAACACGTCAATCTCATCAGCAGAATATAAATCTAATTTTCAGAACAAAATGTGTCGTTTCAACCAATCTTGAAATAGTTTGTTTGTTTTAGCGCCATTGGACAGAATCAAAATGATTTTCATACGTTAACTTACCTTGGCTTAGAAATTTACATTCATTCAGCATTAAATTAGTTTCTCAGTGCGGGGTACACATTGGCCTAACCTTGGTATAGAAAGGTAACCGCCCTGAGGTGATGTCCTCGATGTTCTGATCTGTAATGTTCCTCGACTCGAAGATTCCTGCCATGTCGATCAGCCACTTGTCCCAAATCTTAGCTCCATGGAACTGGAAGGCAATAGGCATTCAGTATTTCTATGGTTCGACAGTCACTCATTCAAGTAGTAACATAATTTCATAAACTTTGATTGACTGCTGAGTGATTATAATTCTGCACAATAGCGTATGTTCTCTTGGGACCGATGTTAAGATTACATACTGGAAACATGAAGACCTTATCATACACCCCGAAATACGAGAATACGTTATCACTGGGACCAACGTTTCCATAGCCAGTTGTCATCTACAAGAAATGATGCAGAATAAACAGTATATACCGTAGTGATGTAATGAAATGGTTATCACTGGAACCACCGTTTCCATAGCCAGTTGTCATCTACAAGAACTGATGCAGAATAAACAGTATATACCGTAGTGGTGTAATGAAATGGTTGCGAGTATGAACATAGTCTGAACTCACTCCCTTGGTGAAGGTTGTACCGCTGGAACCAACTGGGAAGTAGTTGGAGACATGCTTCTTATCTTCCATAGCAGATAGAAGACCGTTACCAAAGGAGGATTTCCCAATTCCAGATGGACCGAAGATCAGGATCTTCAGTTTCATTGGCTTGCCGTTTTTTGTGCGTTTTGGAGCTAGGATAGACTGCCTTAATCGTGCTAGTTCCTGGAGAGTTAAAAACATCATCGTTTGCTCAATTCCCTTAAAACACTACGATTTTTCTGAAAACGTCTTATATAGGTTCCATGTAGAATACGTTTATGTGAAGATGAAATCTGATGTGCGATTACAATATATAATAGTCAAGCCTCATTCAAATTTAGATCCGTTGTTGAAAATGGATGCCATTAAACCCCGTGTCAATAATATAGATACTGAAGTTTTCCCGACATTGAACACAAAAAAAAAAGTGGGAGGCCGTTGTTGAGATAGAATACAATAGGGAGTATCCTCACCTCGTCTGTCCATGTTAGGTTTGTTGTTTGAGCCCAGGTCCTCTTGAACTCCTGTGTAGGTCATCAGAGAGAGGGAGCTGTAGCCATATTAACATTTGACCTCGTTATAATGGTAAAGATAAGTGTAGAAACAACAGTGGTCATTTTTTAAATAACCGAGTAAAACTATTTCAACTTTGTTACTTTGTCATTTTACCTAGCGTACATCACAGGCGCTAAATGTCTTATTTAGAAACGAATATGTTATGCTCCGGAGAATATGTCAAACGTCCGGATGGCTACCCATCTTCACCACATTTAGAAGTTGATGTAATATATAATATAATAGAAGAAATGTGACGTCATCCCATTACTTTTGACATCGAATTAACATGAAAGAAGCAATACATATATTTCTTTGGGGCATAGTATGAAGACGTGAACCTACATGTAGCTATTTCTCAGTGTCAGAGCATGGATGTCCTGTTCCATCTCACCCTTTGTGTTTTCATCTTGCAATGGTTTACGATTACACAATGATTGATTGGATCGTGCATAGTATATTAAATGCATAAAAAAATCAATATCATATAAATTTAAACGATTTCATTATAAATTAATTTCATGTTGAATGAGATCCTTCATTGCGGAAGTACAAATGTAGGTGTAGCAGAAATAGTTATCACAGTCAAATTACTGCTTTTAAGAATATATTTTACCTTAGGTGTAAGCTTCCTAACTACTTCTGCTCCTGCCTGAAAAATAACACAAGAAGTAACAAAGCACAAAACAAACATCACGGAAATTGTGACAACACCACAATCATAATGTGAATTGTAAGCTCTAACCAAAAATGAAAGCGTCAACACACCACTTCTATCGTTCAATGTCATATTAGGTATTTCAGTTGAAATCATTTAAACAGTTAAATGTCTGCCTTTAAGTGGTCTTTCTTACCTTACCTTACTGATTATATCCCCCATCTGAAAATCACAATGAATATATAACGTGTAAGCACAAAATTAAACACAGTGTGAATCCGTCAAAACACTATGTATAATCCTGTGAAATTCAAAATCAACAATTTAAAATAAAAATTAACATGAATCAAACAGGGATTTTATGGATGATAAACATCTTTATATCAGTATCTTCACAATAGCCTCTCTCCGTAAAGGTTTTCGACTTCTTTAGAAGATACAGTGGCCAGTGAAGATAGTAAAGTGTATATTTTGTGATTCTGTGATTCCTTTAAGGATCACACATTGGATAAGCTTAGACTAACATTTTGTCTCAGAAATTTGGTTTTTCTAACCAGCAACATTTTACAAAGAATTCAAATAGTTATACCAAATGGAGCCCGAAAGATGCCTTAATTTCAGAGCTGAGTAATCTAGACTTGCTATTATTTGTAAAGACTGGGTTGGTCGTCAATTGAATATGACTTATTTTAGAAGTACAAAGTAGTAAAAGAAATGTTCAGGAGAGAAATGAGAAGAGCAGCTGCAGAATTCGAATCCGATCAATACAATAAACTTGACCAAATGTGTGATTTAGATCAAAAACGATTTTGGACACTTCTTCGTCGAGGTAGCAAGAAAAGTCAAATATCAAATCTCAAAACTGAAACTTGAGTTATTCGCGATTCGCAACAATTGTCTGATACAATGGCAGACCACCTCAAATCGTCTATAGCAATGTTACGGAAGACCATTATGACCAACACTTTAAAGCTGAAATCGACAAACAAGTTTACGACATCAGGGACGGGATATCAAGGCAACAACCCACAGTCGACGATCTATTTACAATGCCTCAAGAAATATTTACTTTATGTCAATCTCTCAAAAACAACAAAGCAGCTGGTGAAGATGATATAGCTTATGAACATTTAAAGTACGGAGGTAAGGTCTTATCGCGCAGTCTCTCTATCTTGTTTAACCTTATACTTTAATCGGGCTATACTCTTGGAAGAGAGGCATCGTTATTCCTATATCAAAAGGTGGAAACAAATCAAGATCTGCAGTCGACTCATACAGAGAAGTAACACTTATGCCTGTAGTGTAAACGAATGCCACATATAATGTGTGATAGGTCATTCTCTTCCCCTGAACAGTTTGGATTCCAGAAAGGCATGTCGTCAATCCATACGTCGTTCAATGTCCAGGAGATTGCAGTCCATGCCTTCCATGTGGCATTCCTCGATAGCTCTAAAGCTTTTAATACTGTGTACAATACGGGCCTCCTATTAAAGTTGAAAAAGCTGAAAATCAAAGACGCTTTATGGAGACTCATGGATAATGCCTACACAGATATGACAAGTAGTGTCATGATCAATCTTGAGAAGTCAACGTGGTTCCCACTTTACAGAGGGGTACGCCAAGGTAGCATTTTATCGGCAAAGTTCTATCTCGTGTACATTGACGAACTGTTAACAAATCTGTCTGCAAGCAAGAAGGGATCTATAGTTCTAGATATCAGTGTTACTGCCCCCACACAGGCCGATGACATCACTTTAGCCAGGCCTCTTATCAGTGGCCTCCAGGATCTACTGCTCACCTGCGAGACATACAGCTCTCAGTGGAGATTTACCTTTTCTCCTACCAAAAGCAAACTTCTTATATTCGGTAAAACCAAAATCAATTATTCTGAATTGACGCTTTATGGAAAATCTCTGCCCCGATGTACTGAAATTAAGCATGTTGGGATACAACTAGATGCTGCATTTAACTCCTGGAATAGAACTCTAGAAGCATGTAGCAAATTAAGACGCACGACGATGACTCTTACACAGTCTGGTGTACATCAAAACGGACTCAACCAACTGATAAGTCTCAAATTAATAAAGACGATATGTTTACCAAAAGCTATTTACGGGTGTGAACTTTGGACAGATCTATCAAAAGCAGAAGTCACTGCACTCGAGCGTGCACAAAGATTCTGTTTAAAAATTGCGCAGGGTGTTCCAAGAAACACACGAACGGATGCATGTAACGCCCTTGCAGGATGGTACTGCATCGAGTCATCAATAGACATAAGAAAGTTGCAACAATTATGCAACTCAAAAGCCGATTTTCTCCCTAGGAAGTTGTTCATATTAAATAAATATAACTTAATAATTACTTGAACACTTTTATTGAATTAAGGACATTTTCAAGCCAATCAAAGTGGAAAACCATGGTTAAAACCGCATTGAAGATGAAAGAAGAGACCAGCTGGCGAGACCGAATCTCCTCTGACCCTGAACTGAAACAATTCAGCTGGATAAAGACTGATATGTCAACCCACATAGCATGGCATATCGCGAAGTCTACCCCAGGCCTGAGGTATGCTGCGAACTTTGTCGTCCACATGTGTGCCGCGTGGCGTCCAGGAACTGTGTGTGGTGACTGTTCGAAATGTAGAAACCAGTATGATGATCTCCTGACACACGTGATCTGTCACTGCCCCAGCTACCAGTGTCAGAGAGACACTCTGTGGTGCTCCCTCATTAACAACAGTCCTCCAGAAGTGAGTGTGACACTACATGCCAAATCGGACATAGAATTGGCGGCATGAGTGTTGTCCTGCAGTCCCCCTGTGTGTACAGAACTATGCGACCTTAAGCTCTATGCTGAGACTGTTAATGTAAACTTGTTTACTTTCAGTTAATCTAAAATATTCTATCAAAATATCCATTAATATACATATCAATGTTAACTTTAAATACAAGCTGTAAATGTACATTCATGCATACATGCTGTCGTTGTAACTCTCCTTTGAAGGAATAAAGAATAAATAACAAAATAAGCCATTCCCTTAAAAACGATGTTTGTCTTCTTTTCAAGAAGCATAAGCCTGACTCACACTCTCTATGCTGAGACTGTTATTGCAAACTTGTTTACTTTCAGTTAATCTAAAATATTCTATCAAAATATCCATTAATATACATATCAATGTTAACTTTAAATACAAGCTGTAAATGTACATTCATGCATACATGCTGTCGTTGTAACTCTCCTTTGAAGGAATAAAGAATATATAACAAAATAAGCCATTCCCTTAAAAACGATGTTTGTCTTCTTTTCAAGAAGCATAAGCCTGACTCACACCCTTGAAACCTTCAACTGTTGTCACAGCAGAAACTGATTAAACAGTGCAGGTATGATTCCCTCTGATGAGAATGAAAATACTTTCGCAAAAAAATTAGGTATAAAATTTGTATGATGTATTATTAAGAATCTGTAAAAGCTACATAGCCAAATGCACTATTTTTATTTCATGAAGATTCCCAGGCAAACGCGTGTAAATCATCAAAATATAAAGGTTCGAGTGACCGATGATGAACAATCAGAAGATAACGTTTAAAGGCGCTGTTGCACGGTATTTTTACTGAAATAAAGTGCTTTCACAAAATTGAATATATAAATTAGTGGTACCAATGGCGACATAATACTCCGGAATCAATCAAAAGAGTTCTAAAACGAATGTACATGGTTTGGTTAGGCCATTCGAGTCCATTTCCCATCGAGCGGCCATTTTAATGTGTTCACATTAAAATGGCCGCTCGAAGATAGTTCAAGTGGTCTGACTGATCTAACGACATCTAAGCACTCACAGTAGAGGTTTGAATATAGAACAATGATGAAATGGTCAACCATCTTGCTGTCAGAACTCTCACATTCTCATGAGACTTACAAATCTACCTCTCACACTGAAGAGTTCCACACTACTGTCGCTTTAGACGTCGCACCATTTTCTTCGAATACGGATAACAGTTTTCTATGGATACGGCTTATCGGGTCGTGTAATGAGAAATAAGAAGTTTTATCCAATCAAAAAAACATTTGTATACTTACTTAGAATAAATGATTTATGTGTGTATATATATTTATAAAATTTATATATATTAAAATTATACATATATATATATATTTATACACGCGCGCATACACACATAAATCATTTAATTCAAAGTAAGTATTCGCATGGTTTTTGACTGGATCAATCGCCTTTTGTATCAAGTATACACACTTGATATTATAGTCCTGATTGGCATGCCTTCGTTAAACAGATGTGTAACTTCTTTAATTGCGATTTCATCACATACATTTTATGCACATGTACATGACGTCACATAATTTGCGAAATGATGCAGTGATGGAGATCGAGTAATAGTGGACAGCGATACTGTTGTTTGGAATTAATCGTTCGCGTTTATGCAATATTAAATTATTTTTTAAATACTGCAAACGAAGAGCAAAGATTGCTGTGATGAAATATCTTTCTGGTATATAAAATATATGTGCATTGCAAACATGACACAATCAGATTCAGATTGCAAAGTGTAATCCATTCCATCATAAAAAAAAACCTGAAATATTTATTATTTAAATTTTCACATTTAAGGCAACCTTACGTTATATTTGAAGGCCTACATACATTTAAAAAGAAAAATTAAAAACTATAGAAATTTTAGTTGGTTTGTAAACACCATCTAAAATTTAGTTAATTGCCCTATAGGGGCAGTAGCACGTTTTTTGCTAAATTTACTTTTTCAAATTTCCTATTTATAATGATAGTTTGTGCCATTTATACATGTATGTACTATAGAGGGTAAAAGATCCTATAACAAAGACCAATTATCCGTAGTAGTGATAACGGTGTTGCGTATAAAGCAAAAATTGCATGGCGGCCATTTTATTGGGCACACATTTTATTATTTCGAAAGGCAAAACGATCCCATGGCTTTACTGAGCCATGTACATTCATATTTACCTTGATTTTCGGAAGAGAGAAGGGTGTTTTGAGATTGGTGAAATTATTTTTCAAATACATTTCATCGACTTATTTGAGCCAAAAAACGTGCTACTGCCCCTTTAAATGTCATTACGGTATTTTTAAAATATTTGATTTGTTTTAATAAGTGCCGAAATACCACCTGTGCTGAATAAAGTTAAAATATGTTCACTCGACATGCAAATTCATAACCAATTGCCAAATATATTATAATTACTTCTTTACAATAAAAGTCTAGCAACGGCCTTATAGAAATGTACATCTGAGAAAAATCAAAATTACCCGTCCCATGTACATCCACAGTTGTAACATGACCAATTAAACATTACCAACCGCGGTACATTGTCCGGTTTTCGATCGAACATCGCGAGCTTTAAACCGGTCACGGTAATCAGCAGTAGGCTGTGCATCTCGGTAGAATAACAACATTTATATAAATAACGTTTGACTCTATGTGATTCCAACAACATTCCTAATGTATCTTTAAGTTATAAACTTTTATAACAATTGGTAGTAATACTATGATATGATAAATTGGCATTGTGAAATGACAGCATACCAATCAATCAAATTAATGATACATACAATTTAATAATAGAAACAAGCATATCTTTCCGCCGTCTCACCTCTCACACTGTTCAAGTACAAGTAAATAATCTAGCGACAAGTACATCATCTAGTGACAAGTACATCATAAAATGACAAGTAAATCATATAGTGACAAGTACAAGTACACCATCTAGTGACAAGTACATCATCTAGTGACAATTACAAGTACACCATCTAGTGACAAGTACATCATTTAGTGACAAGAAGTAATAGTAATACTATGATATGATAAATTGGCATTGTGAAATGACAGCATACCAATAAATCAAATTAATGATACATACAATTATTTAGTAATAGATACAAGCATACCTTTCCGGCGTCCCACCTCTCACACTGTTCAATCAGAGACACACCGTACAGCGTGTGTGCTTGATTCGAGAAACCGCTTGAAACAGCTTATATGTAAGCGTCAGTATCTGGCATTAGCAGCGACCCTCCGACGGGCTTGTTGATTGGTAGAGAGAGATATCCGGACCACAGCGTACAAGCGCACTGACTGTAGGTGGCGGTAGTGACTCCTAGTGTTCAGCTGTGTTGTGTTGTGGATGATAACCCAAGCTCTACCTGGACTCAGTGAGACTAGTGTTCGAGTTGTGTACATTACCGTTCGTCCTAAACCAGATATTCGGTTCCGGTAAGGGTTTGTTTAAGAATATTTGTGATTAGACGAACTTTCATTCGATTAAGGACATTTTTGTGTTTCCGTTCCAGTTGGAAAAGGTGTTGCATAGTGATTGAATTGTGTTTTTCTTTCAACATTTTTGTGTTTTAATGATACTGTAACTTCGCTGAAGGTTTGGAAACTTCCTTCTTCTCGGTGAGTAAATGTTGACGAGGACAGAACTAATAATGACTATGGTTTTAATGCAATATCTAGGCTTAATTTGTTTTATTTTGGAATATCGGCCATAATGTTGTTCTGCATTACGTGAATGGGGAAACCATTGTATTGTCACTAATTTTGAAACTCGTTAAAAGTAAAACATATAAGGGTCATTCTCAGAAAATGGAGCAATTTGGTGGATGTGATTACAAAAATAAAATCATTCTCCGTTTCAATTAAAAAATTTACAATTTGAACAAGGCACCCATTGGAAATTAAATACAGATTATGCAATCTTAATCTCTTTTGACAACAAAAGTATTTACTTTTAAACATACAGAGTTGAGAATTTATGTCAGTGATGTTACCAATGCATTTTTAAGTTTTCCTTTATTATTGATCAAGTATTTTAGTACATAATTCTGCTTGAAAAAAACATGTATGGTGTATTGGGAGTTTTCAGAAGAAAATTAATAATAAAGTAATTTTTTAATTTGTAATTTCATGACAGTACTTATGAATTGTGGAACTCGAAATTTAAAAGGGTACAACAATATTTGTACAGACAGCAAATTAAGTTCAATAAATACTAAATACACTTTAGGGGAATGACCAGGTCCATATGTAATACAGGAGCAGGTGACATTTATTTCTCCCTATTTTTTCTTTTAAAATAAAGGATTTTGTTTGTTGTGATGTCACTGATAACTGGTAACATCACTGACAGGGAAGGTAACATTACTGACATTATAATCATTAAAACTGATTATCATTAAATATACTGTAAAAATTGAAGCATTGTTGGAACAGTTCATTATTTAGTGTTAAAAGCCAGACTGTCTGAAGTCCCAACATTGTCAAATATGCTAGAAATCATAATTTTGCACTGACAAATATGTAACATCACTGACATTACATTGCAATAAATGTTTTTAAAATAAAAATGATACTGTGAAAGACTAGGTATTGCCAAGTTTGTGTATGTTAATGTAATGTTTAGATTGTTAAATGTTAAATGTTAACTCTTAATGGTTTCTTTATAATAATTGCATACATCATTAATAAAGGGTAACATCACTGACAGGATTGGTAACAGTGAGCACTTATAAGAATTCTGTTAAAGATAAGGCAGTGTAAGATACCATTCATATAAAAGGTGGATGGTCAGGTGCTCAAAGATAGATTTATATTTTTTACTAGAAATTATAACTTCACCACAAAATATATCATCACAGATTTGAAGGGTAACATCACTGACATTAAATGATGATAAATAACAGAACTCACCATCCCAGTATGGAAAATGTGTTTGTTTACTTTCTATTTATTAGTATAAAGTACATATTATCTGATGTTTAAAGATACGCACTTCATGCCTTTAAAAAGAATCAATCAAGTATGCCACATTAACAGGAATTATCTGCACTGTATGGTAGAACATAAAAACTGAAATGATTTAATCAACAACAGGACAGACGGTTAATGACCATTGCAACTTGTGGACTAAAAAACAAGTTCTCATTGATGTGTCACAAAATAAATTTATATTAATAACAACTGATGTACAGTACATTGTCAATTTGTATCTCTCAATGACAGAATATTGGCAAAGTTCTTACTATCAGTCTATGTGACCATATTAATAGGTAACTTTAATTTGAAACAACTTTAAAAAAAGAATGAACTATGCATATCAGTGAAGCTAATCTACACACTGATCCACTAGTGATGAAGTATCATTGCTTTTACACACTGGCTCCTTTTTTTTTTATTTGGGTGTTCATATTTCATACTAACTTAAGTTGTCCATTGAAATGCACGCACAGAGGTGTCCATCACGCAAACCAGGTGTTCATCATGAACACCTGGTATAGCCGTGAACACCTGATATGAGAGTACTTTTTAGCTCATCAGGCCTGAAAGGCCCGATGGGCTTATGGCATGGGATGGCGTCCGTAAACTTTTCGCTTTTTCGACTTCTTCTCCAGAACCACTGGGTCTGAGTAGCTGAAATTTTGTATACAGACTCCTTGGGCAATGGGGATTCTAAATTGTAGATTTAGTGATCCAGTGACCCCAAATAAGGGCCTCACAGGCCATAATCTAAAAACCTATTTTCATCTTCTTCTCAAGAACGAAAAGACCTAGAAGACTGAAATGTTGTGTACAGACTCTTTAGCCAATGGAGATTCTAAATTGTAGATTTGGTGACCCTGTGGCCCCAAATAAGGGCCTCACAGGCCATTACCTAAAATACTATTTTAATCTTCTTCTCCAGAACGAAAAGACCTAGAAGGCTGTCATGTTGTGTAAAGAATCTTTAGCCAATGGGGATTCTACCTTGTCAATTTGGTGACCCTGTGACTCCAAATATGGGCCACAGCCGAAAAAAACCCTTTGAAATTGAATTTTGGACTGATATTTTATGTCGACTTCAATCAGTCTTCAATTTTTCCCTAATAAAATATCTGAGGGAGATTCATCTCATCTTTTAGATATGTGAGTCCTAACTTGGGTTTGAGAAATGCGTAATTGAGAAAAAAAAGTAACTTTGCAGTTAATCTTATTCAGTAGGAATGTGAAATATATGTCGACTTAAGATTACAATCTGCATTGTGGACATGTTTCTCAAATTGATGTAATCAATGTGAAATGAGAACTATTGAATAGCCTATGAACTGAATATTGTGACAAGCCACAAAGGAATTAATTGAAGAGGAGTTAAGAATTCTTTTATTTTACATGAGATATGTGAACTGCATATGACTGGTATTGAAATGATAAGATAAGACTATTTTCATCTTCTTCTCCAGAAAAAATGACCTAGAAGGCTGTCATGTTGTGTAAAGAGTCTTTAGCCAATGGAGATTCTAAATTGTAGATTTGGTGTCCCTGTGGCTCCAAAAAAGGGCCTCACAGGCAATTACCTAAAATCCTGTTTTTATTTGTTTCTCCGGAACAAAAAGACCTAGAAGGCTGTAATATTGTGTGCAAACTCTTTAGCCAATGGGGATTCTACCATGTCAATTTGGTGACCCTGTGACTCCAAATATGGGCCACAGCCGAAAAAAACCCTTTGAAATTGAATTTTGGACTGATATTTTATGTCGACTTCAATCAGTCTTCAATTTTTCCCTAATAAAATATCTGAGGGAGATTCATCTCATCTTTTAGATATGTGAGTCCTAACTTGGGTTTGAGAAATGCGTAATTGAGAAAAAAAAGTAACTTTGCAGTTAATCTTATTCAGTAGGAATGTGAAATATATGTCGACTTAAGATTACAATCTGCATTGTGGACATGTTTCTCAAATTGATGTAATCAATGTGAAATGAGAACTATTGAATAGCCTATGAACTGAATATTGTGACAAGCCACAAAGGAATTAATTGAAGAGGAGTTAAGAATTCTTTTATTTTACATGAGATATGTGAACTGCATATGACTGGTATTGAAATGATAAGATAAGACTATTTTCATCTTCTTCTCCAGAAAAAATGACCTAGAAGGCTGTCATGTTGTGTAAAGAGTCTTTAGCCAATGGAGATTCTAAATTGTAGATTTGGTGTCCCTGTGGCTCCAAAAAAGGGCCTCACAGGCAATTACCTAAAATCCTGTTTTTATTTGTTTCTCCGGAACAAAAAGACCTAGAAGGCTGTAATATTGTGTGCAAACTCTTTAGCCAATGGGGATTCTACCTTGTCAATTTGGTGACCCTGTGACTCCAAATATTGGCCACAGCCGAAAAAAACCCTTTGAAATTGAATTTTGGACTGATATTTTATGTCGACTTCAATCAGTCTTCAATTTTTCCCTAATAAAATATCTGAGGGAGAGTCATCTCATCTTTTAGATATGTGAGTCCTAACTTGGGTTTGAGAAATGCGTAATTGAGAAAAAAAAGTAACTTTGCAGTTAATCTTATTCAGTAGGAATGTGAAATATATGTCGACTTAATATTACAATCTGCATTGTGGACATGTTTCTCAAATTGATGTAATCAATGTGAAATGAGAACTATTGAATAGACTATGAACTGAATATTGTGACAAGCCACAAAGGAATTAATTGAAGAGGAGTTAAGAATTCTTTTATTTTACATGAGATATGTGAACTGCATATGACTGGTATTGAAATGATAAGATAAGACTATTTTCATCTTCTTCTCCAGAAAAAAGGACCTAGAAGGCTGTCATGTTGTGTAAAGAGTATTTAGCCAATGGAGATTCTAAATTGTAGATTTGGTGTCCCTGTGGCTCCAAATAAGGGCCTCACAGGCAATTACCTAAAATCCTGTTTTTATTTGTTTCTCCGGAACAAAAAGACCTAGAAGGCTGTAATATTGTGTGCAAACTCTTTAGCCAATGGGGATTCTACCTTGTCAATTTGGTGACCCTGTGACTCCAAATATTGGCCACAGCCGAAAAAAACCCTTTGAAATTGAATTTTGGACTGATATTTTATGTCGACTTCAATCAGTCTTCAATTTTTCCCTAATAAAATATCTGAGGGAGAGTCATCTCATCTTTTAGATATGTGAGTCCTAACTTGGGTTTGAGAAATGCGTAATTGAGAAAAAAAAGTAACTTTGCAGTTAATCTTATTCAGTAGGAATGTGAAATATATGTCGACTTAATATTACAATCTGCATTGTGGACATGTTTCTCAAATTGATGTAATCAATGTGAAATGAGAACTATTTTATAGCCTATGAACTGAATATTGTGACAAGCCACAAAGGAATTAATTGAAGAGGAGTTAAGAATTCTTTTATTTTACATGAGATATGTGAACTGCATATGACTGGTATTGAAATGATAAGATAAGACTATTTTCATCTTCTTCTCCAGAAAAAAGGACCTAGAAGGCTGTCATGTTGTGTAAAGAGTATTTAGCCAATGGAGATTCTAAATTGTAGATTTGGTGTCCCTGTGGCTCCAAATAAGGGCCTCACAGGCAATTACCTAAAATCCTGTTTTTATTTGTTTCTCCGGAACAAAAAGACCTAGAAGGCTGTAATATTGTGTGCAAACTCTTTAGCCAATGGGGATTCTACCTTGTCAATTTGGTGACCCTGTGACTCCAAATATGGGCCACAGCCGAAAAAAAACCCTTTGAAATTGAATTTTGGACTGATATTTTATGTCGACTTCAATCAGTCTTCAATTTTTCCCTAATAAAATATCTGAGGGAGATTCATCTCATCTTTTAGATATGTGAGTCCTAACTTGGGTTTGAGAAATGCGTAATTGAGAAAAAAAAGTAACTTTGCAGTTAATCTTATTCAGTAGGAATGTGAAATATATGTCGACTTAAGATTACAATCTGCATTGTGGACATGTTTCTCAAATTGATGTAATCAATGTGAAATGAGAACTATTGAATAGCCTATGAACTGAATATTGTGACAAGCCACAAAGGAATTAATTGAAGAGGAGTTAAGAATTCTTTTATTTTACATGAGATATGTGAACTGCATATGACTGGTATTGAAATGATAAGATAAGACTATTTTCATCTTCTTCTCCAGAAAAAAGGACCTAGAAGGCTGTCATGTTGTGTAAAGAGTATTTAGCCAATGGAGATTCTAAATTGTAGATTTGGTGTCCCTGTGGCTCCAAATAAGGGCCTCACAGGCAATTACCTAAAATCCTGTTTTTATTTGTTTCTCCGGAACAAAAAGACCTAGAAGGCTGTAATATTGTGTGCAAACTCTTTAGCCAATGGGGATTCTACCTTGTCAATTTGGTGACCCTGTGACTCCAAATATGGGCCACAGCCGAAAAAAAACCCTTTGAAATTGAATTTTGGACTGATATTTTATGTCGACTTCAATCAGTCTTCAATTTTTCCCTAATAAAATATCTGAGGGAGATTCATCTCATCTTTTAGATATGTGAGTCCTAACTTGGGTTTGAGAAATGCGTAATTGAGAAAAAAAAGTAACTTTGCAGTTAATCTTATTCAGTAGGAATGTGAAATATATGTCGACTTAATATTACAATCTGCATTGTGGACATGTTTCTCAAATTGATGTAATCAATGTGAAATGAGAACTATTGAATAGCCTATGAACTGAATATTGTGACAAGCCACAAAGGAATTAATTGAAGAGGAGTTAAGAATTCTTTTATTTTACATGAGATATGTGAACTGCATATGACTGGTATTGAAATGATAAGATAAGACTATTTTCATCTTCTTCTCCAGAAAAAAGGACCTAGAAGGTTGTCATGTTGTGTAAAGAGTCTTTAGCCAATGGAGATTCTAAATTGTAGATTTGGTGTCCCTGTGGCTCCAAATAAGGGCCTCACAGGCAATTACCTAAAATCCTGTTTTTATTTGTTTCTCCGGAACAAAAAGACCTAGAAGGCTGTAATATTGTGTGCAAACTCTTTAGCCAATGGGGATTCTACCTTGTCAATTTGGTGACCCTGTGACTCCAAATATGGGCCACAGCCTAAAAAAAACTCTTTGAAATTGGATTTTGGACTGATATTTTATGTCGACTTCAATCAGTCTTCAATTTTTCCCTAATAAAATATCTGAGGGAGAGTCATCTCATCTTTTAGATATGTGAGTCCTAACTTGGGTTTGAGAAATGCGTAATTGAGAAAAAAAAGTAACTTTGCAGTTAATCTTATTCAGTAGGAATGTGAAATATATGTCGACTTAATATTACAATCTGCATTGTGGACATGTTTCTCAAATTGATGTAATCAATGTGAAATGAGAACTATTGAATAGACTATGAACTGAATATTGTGACAAGCCACAAAGGAATAAATTGAAGAGGAGTTAAGAATTCTTTAATTTACATGAGATATGTGAACTGCATGTGACTGGTATTGAAATGATAAGATAAGACTATTTCTAACTTCTTCTCCAGAACAAAAAGACCTAGAAGGCTGTCATGTAATATTGGGTGCAAACTCTTTAGCCAATGGGGATTCTACCTTGTAAATTTGGTGACCTTGTGACCCCAAATATAGGCCACAGCCTAAAAAAAACCCTTTGAAATTGAATTTTGAACTGATATTTTATGGCACTTCAATCAGTCTTCAATTTATCCCTAATAAAATACCTGAGGGAGAGTCATCTCATCTTTTAGATATGTGAGTCCTAACTTGGGTTTGAGAAATGCGTAACTGAGAAAAAAAAGTAACTTTGCAGTTAATCTTATTCAGTAGGAATGTGAAATATATGTCGACTTAATATTACAATCTGCATTGTGGACATGTTTCTCAAATTGATGTAATCAATGTGAAATGAGAACTATTGAATAGACTATGAACTGAATATTGTGACAAGCCACAAAGGAATAAATTGAAGAGGAGTTAAGAATTCTTTTATTTTACATGAGATATGTGAACTGCATATGACTGGTATTGAAATGATAAGATAAGACTATTTTCATCTTCTTCTCCAGAAAAAAGGACCTAGAAGGCTGTCATGTTGTGTAAAGAGTCTTTAGCCAATGGAGATTCTAAATTGTAGATTTGGTGTCCCTGTGGCTCCAAATAAGGGCCTCACAGGCAATTACCTAAAATCCTGTTTTTATTTGTTTCTCCGGAACAAAAAGACCTAGAAGGCTGTAATATTGTGTGCAAACTCTTTAGCCAATGGGGATTCTACCTTGTCAATTTGGTGACCCTGTGACTCCAAATATGGGCCACAGACTAAAAAAAACTCTTTGAAATTGGATTTTGGACTGATATTTTATGTCGACTTCAATCAGTCTTCAATTTTTCCCTAATAAAATATCTGAGGGAGAGTCATCTCATCTTTTAGATATGTGAGTCCTAACTTGGGTTTGAGAAATGCGTAATTGAGAAAAAAAAGTAACTTTGCAGTTAATCTTATTCAGTAGGAATGTGAAATATATGTCGACTTAATATTACAATCTGCATTGTGGACATGTTTCTCAAATTGATGTAATCAATGTGAAATGAGAACTATTGAATAGACTATGAACTGAATATTGTGACAAGCCACAAAGGAATAAATTGAAGAGGAGTTAAGAATTCTTTAATTTACATGAGATATGTGAACAGCATGTGACTGGTATTGAAATGATAAGATAAGACTATTTCTAACTTCTTCTCCAGAACAAAAAGACCTAGAAGGCTGTCATGTAATATTGGGTGCAAACTCTTTAGCCAATGGGGATTCTACCTTGTAAATTTGGTGACCTTGTGACCCCAAATATAGGCCACAGCCTAAAAAAAAACCTTTGAAATTGAATTTTGAACTGATATTTTATGGCACTTCAATCAGTCTTCAATTTATCCCTAATAAAATACCTGAGGGAGAGTCATCTCATCTTTTAGATATGTGAGTCCTAACTTGGGTTTGAGAAATGCGTAACTGAGAAAAAAAAGTAACTTTGCAGTTAATCTTATTCAGTAGGAATGTGAAATATATGTCAACTTAAGATTACAATCTGCATTGTGGACATGTTTCTCAAATTGATGTAATCAATGTGAAATGAGAACTATTTTATAGCCTATGAACTGAATATTGTGACAAGCCACAAAGGAATTAATTGAAGAGGAGTTAAGAATTCTTTTATTTTACATGAGATATGTGAACTGCATATGACTGGTATTGAAATGATACGATAAGACTATTTTCATCTTCTTCTCCAGAAAAAAGGACCTAGAAGGCTGTCATGTTGTGTAAAGAGTCTTTTGCCAATGGAGATTCTAAATTGTAGATTTGGTGTCCCTGTGGCTCCAAATAAGGGCCTCACAGGCAATTACCTAAAATCCTGTTTTTATTTGTTTCTCCGGAACAAAAAGACCTAGAAGGCTGTAATATTGTGTGCAAACTCTTTAGCCAATGGGGATTCTACCTTGTCAATTTGGTGACCCTGTGACTCCAAATATGGGCCACAGCCGAAAAAAACCCTTTGAAATTGAATTTTGGACTGATATTTTATGTCGACTTCAATCAGTCTTCAATTTTTCCCTAATCAAATATCTGAGGGAGAGTCATCTCATCTTTTAGATATGTGAGTCCTAACTTGGGTTTGAGAAATGCGTAATTGAGAAAAAAAAGTAACTTTGCAGTTAATCTTATTCAGTAGGAATGTGAAATATATGTCGACTTAATATTACAATCTGCATTGTGGACATGTTTCTCAAATTGATGTAATCAATGTGAAATGAGAACTATTTTATAGCCTATGAACTGAATATTGTGACAAGCCACAAAGGAATAAATTGAAGAGGAGTTAAGAATTCTTTTATTTTACATGAGATATGTGAACTGCATATGACTGGTATTGAAATGATAAGATAAGACTATTTTCATCTTCTTCTCCAGAAAAAAGGACCTAGAAGGCTGTCATGTTGTGTAAAGAGTCTTTAGCCAATGGAGATTCTAAATTGTAGATTTGGTGTCCCTGTGGCTCCAAATAAGGGCCTCACAGGCAATTACTTAAAATCCTGTTTTTATTTGTTTCTCCGGAACAAAAAGACCTAGAAGGCTGTAATATTGTGTGCAAACTCTTTAGCCAATGGGGATTCTACCTTGTCAATTTGGTGACCCTATGACTCCAAATATGGGCAACAGCCGAAAAAAAACCTTTGAAATTGAATTTTGGACTGATATTTTATGTCGACTTCAATCAGTCTTCAATTTTTCCCTAATAAAATATCTGAGGGAGAGTCATCTCATCTTTTAGATATGTGAGTCCTAACTTGGGTTTGAGAAATGCGTAACTGAGAAAAAAAAAGTAACTTTGCAGTTAATCTTATTCAGTAGGAATGTGAAATATATGTCGACTTAAGATTACAATCTGCATTGTGGACATGTTTCTCAAATTGATGTAATCAATGTGAAATGAGAACTATTTTATAGCCTATGAACTGAATATTGTGACAAGCCACAAATGAATTAATTAAAGAGGAGTTAAGAATTCTTTTATTTTACATGAGATATGTGAACTGCATATGACTGGTACTGAAATGATAAGATAAGACTATTTTCATCTTCTTCTCCAGAAAAAAGGACCTAGAAGGCTGTCATGTTGTGTAAAGAGTCTTTAGCCAATGGAGATTCTAAATTGTAGATTTGGTGTCCCTGTGGCTCCAAATAAGGGCCTCACAGGCAATTACCTAAAATCCTGTTTTTATTTGTTTCTCCGGAACAAAAAGACCTAGAAGGCTGTAATATTGTGTGCAAACTCTTTAGCCAATGGGGATTCTACCTTGTCAATTTGGTGACCCTGTGACTCCAAATATGGGCCACAGCCTAAAAAAACCCCTTTGAAATTGAATTTTGGACTGATATTTTATGTCGACTTCAATCAGTCTTCAATTTTTCCCTAATAAAATATCTGAGGGAGATTCATCTCATCTTTTAGATATGTGAGTCCTAACTTGGGTTTGAGAAATGCGTAATTGAGAAAAAAAAGTAACTTTGCAGTTAATCTTATTCAGTAGGAATGTGAAATATATGTCGACTTAATATTACAATCTGCATTGTGGACATGTTTCTCAAATTGATGTAATCAATGTGAAATGAGAACTATTGAATAGACTATGAACTGAATATTGTGACAAGCCACAAAGGAATAAATTGAAGAGGAGTTAAGAATTCTTTAATTTACATGAGATATGTGAACAGCATGTGACTGGTATTGAAATGATAAGATAAGACTATTTCTAACTTCTTCTCCAGAACAAAAAGACCTAGAAGGCTGTCATGTAATATTGGGTGCAAACTCTTTAGCCAATGGGGATTCTACCTTGTAAATTTGGTGACCTTGTGACCCCAAATATAGGCCACAGCCTAAAAAAAAACCTTTGAAATTGAATTTTGAACTGATATTTTATGGCACTTCAATCAGTCTTCAATTTATCCCTAATAAAATACCTGAGGGAGAGTCATCTCATCTTTTAGATATGTGAGTCCTAACTTGGGTTTGAGAAATGCGTAACTGAGAAAAAAAAGTAACTTTGCAGTTAATCTTATTCAGTAGGAATGTGAAATATATGTCAACTTAAGATTACAATCTGCATTGTGGACATGTTTCTCAAATTGATGTAATCAATGTGAAATGAGAACTATTTTATAGCCTATGAACTGAATATTGTGACAAGCCACAAAGGAATTAATTGAAGAGGAGTTAAGAATTCTTTTATTTTACATGAGATATGTGAACTGCATATGACTGGTATTGAAATGATAAGATAAGACTATTTTCATCTTCTTCTCCAGAAAAAAGGACCTAGAAGGCTGTCATGTTGTGTAAAGAGTCTTTTGCCAATGGAGATTCTAAATTGTAGATTTGGTGTCCCTGTGGCTCCAAATAAGGGCCTCACAGGCAATTACCTAAAATCCTGTTTTTATTTGTTTCTCCGGAACAAAAAGACCTAGAAGGCTGTAATATTGTGTGCAAACTCTTTAGCCAATGGGGATTCTACCTTGTCAATTTGGTGACCCTGTGACTCCAAATATGGGCCACAGCCGAAAAAAACCCTTTGAAATTGAATTTTGGACTGATATTTTATGTCGACTTCAATCAGTCTTCAATTTTTCCCTAATCAAATATCTGAGGGAGAGTCATCTCATCTTTTAGATATGTGAGTCCTAACTTGGGTTTGAGAAATGCGTAATTGAGAAAAAAAAGTAACTTTGCAGTTAATCTTATTCAGTAGGAATGTGAAATATATGTCGACTTAATATTACAATCTGCATTGTGGACATGTTTCTCAAATTGATGTAATCAATGTGAAATGAGAACTATTTTATAGCCTATGAACTGAATATTGTGACAAGCCACAAAGGAATAAATTGAAGAGGAGTTAAGAATTCTTTTATTTTACATGAGATATGTGAACTGCATATGACTGGTATTGAAATGATAAGATAAGACTATTTTCATCTTCTTCTCCAGAAAAAAGGACCTAGAAGGCTGTCATGTTGTGTAAAGAGTCTTTAGCCAATGGAGATTCTAAATTGTAGATTTGGTGTCCCTGTGGCTCCAAATAAGGGCCTCACAGGCAATTACTTAAAATCCTGTTTTTATTTGTTTCTCCGGAACAAAAAGACCTAGAAGGCTGTAATATTGTGTGCAAACTCTTTAGCCAATGGGGATTCTACCTTGTCAATTTGGTGACCCTATGACTCCAAATATGGGCAACAGCCGAAAAAAAACCTTTGAAATTGAATTTTGGACTGATATTTTATGTCGACTTCAATCAGTCTTCAATTTTTCCCTAAAAAAATATCTGAGGGAGAGTCATCTCATCTTTTAGATATGTGAGTCCTAACTTGGGTTTGAGAAATGCGTAACTGAGAAAAAAAAAGTAACTTTGCAGTTAATCTTATTCAGTAGGAATGTGAAATATATGTCGACTTAAGATTACAATCTGCATTGTGGACATGTTTCTCAAATTGATGTAATCAATGTGAAATGAGAACTATTTTATAGCCTATGAACTGAATATTGTGACAAGCCACAAATGAATTAATTAAAGAGGAGTTAAGAATTCTTTTATTTTACATGAGATATGTGAACTGCATATGACTGGTATTGAAATGATAAGATAAGACTATTTTCATCTTCTTCTCCAGAAAAAAGGACCTAGAAGGCTGTCATGTTGTGTAAAGAGTCTTTAGCCAATGGAGATTCTAAATTGTAGATTTGGTGTCCCTGTGGCTCCAAATAAGGGCCTCACAGGCAATTACCTAAAATCCTGTTTTTATTTGTTTCTCCGGAACAAAAAGACCTAGAAGGCTGTAATATTGTGTGCAAACTCTTTAGCCAATGGGGATTCTACCTTGTCAATTTGGTGACCCTGTGACTCCAAATATGGGCCACAGCCTAAAAAAAACCCTTTGAAATTGAATTTTGGACTGATATTTTATGTCGACTTCAATCAGTCTTCAATTTTTCCCTAATAAAATATCTGAGGGAGATTCATCTCATCTTTTAGATATGTGAGTCCTAACTTGGGTTTGAGAAATGCGTAATTGAGAAAAAAAAGTAACTTTGCAGTTAATCTTATTCAGTAGGAATGTGAAATATATGTCGACTTAAGATTACAATCTGCATTGTGGACATGTTTCTCAAATTGATGTAATCAATGTGAAATGAGAACTATTTTATAGCCTATGAACTGAATATTGTGACAAGCCACAAAGGAATTAATTAAAGAGGAGTTAAGAATTCTTTTATTTTACATGAGATATGTGAACTGCATATGACTGGTATTGAAATGATAAGATAAGACTATTTTCATCTTCTTCTCCAGAAAAAAGGACCTAGAAGGCTGTCATGTTGTGTAAAGAGTCTTTAGCCAATGGAGATTCTAAATTGTAGATTTGGTGTCCCTGTGGCTCCAAATAAGGGCCTCACAGGCAATTACCTAAAATCCTGTTTTTATTTGTTTCTCCGGAACAAAAAGACCTAGAAGGCTGTAATATTGTGTGCAAACTCTTTAGCCAATGGGGATTCTACCTTGTCAATTTGGTGACCCTGTGACTCCAAATATGGGCCACAGCCTAAAAAAACCCCTTTGAAATTGAATTTTGGACTGATATTTTATGTCGACTTCAATCAGTCTTCAATTTTTCCCTAATAAAATATCTGAGGGAGATTCATCTCATCTTTTAGATATGTGAGTCCTAACTTGGGTTTGAGAAATGCGTAATTGAGAAAAAAAAGTAACTTTGCAGTTAATCTTATTCAGTAGGAATGTGAAATATATGTCGATTTAAGATTACAATCTGCATTGTGGACATGTTTCTCAAATTGATGTAATCAATGTGAAATGAGAACTATTGAATAGCCTATGAACTGAATATTGTGACAAGCCACAAAGGAATTAATTGAAGAGGAGTTAAGAATTCTTTTATTTTACATGAGATATGTGAACTGCATATGACTGGTATTGAAATGATAAGATAAGACTATTTTCATCTTCTTCTCCAGAAAAAAGGACCTAGAAGGCTGTCATGTTGTGTAAAGAGTCTTTAGCCAATGGAGATTCTAAATTGTAGATTTGGTGTCCCTGTGGCTCCAAAAAAGGGCCTCACAGGCAATTACCTAAAATCCTGTTTTTATTTGTTTCTCCGGAACAAAAAGACCTAGAAGGCTGTAATATTGTGTGCAAACTCTTTAGCCAATGGGGATTCTACCTAGTCAATTTGGTGACCCTGTGACTCCAAATATGGGCCACAGCCGAAAAAAACCCTTTGAAATTGAATTTTGGACTGATATTTTATGTCGACTTCAATCAGTCTTCAATTTTTCCCTAATAAAATATCTGAGGGAGAGTCATCTCATCTTTTAGATATGTGAGTCCTAACTATGGTTTGAGAAATGCGTAATTGAGAAAAAAAAGTAACTTTGCAGTTAATCTTATTCAGTAGGAATGTGAAATATATGTCGACTTAATATTACAATCTGCATTGTGGACATGTTTCTCAAATTGATGTAATCAATGTGAAATGAGAACTATTGAATAGACTATGAACTGAATATTGTGACAAGCCACAAAGGAATAAATTGAAGAGGAGTTAAGAATTCTTTTATTTTACATGAGATATGTGAACTGCATATGACTGGTATTGAAATGATAAGATAAGACTATTTTCATCTTCTTCTCCAGAAAAAAGGACCTAGAAGGCTGTCATGTTGTGTAAAGAGTCTTTAGCCAATGGAGATTCTAAATTGTAGATTTGGTGTCCCTGTGGCTCCAAATAAGGGCCTCACAGGCAATTACCTAAAATCCTGTTTTTATTTGTTTCTCCGGAACAAAAAGACCTAGAAGGCTGTAATATTGTGTGCAAACTCTTTAGCCAATGGGGATTCTACCTTGTCAATTTGGTGACCCTGTGACTCCAAATATGGGCCACAGCCGAAAAAAACCCTTTGAAATTGAATTTTGGACTGATATTTTATGTCGACTTCAATCAGTCTTCAATTTTTCCCTAATAAAATATCTGAGGGAGAGTCATCTCATCTTTTAGATATGTGAGTCCTAACTTGGGTTTGAGAAATGCGTAACTGAGAAAAAAAAGTAACTTTGCAGTTAATCTTATTCAGTAGGAATGTGAAATATATGTCGACTTAAGATTACAATCTGCATTGTGGACATGTTTCTCAAATTGATGTAATCAATGTGAAATGAGAACTATTGAATAGCCTATGAACTGAATATTGTGACAAGCCACAAAGGAATTAATTAAAGAGGAGTTAAGAATTCTTTTATTTTACATGAGATATGTGAACTGCATATGACTGGTATTGAAATGATAAGATAAGACTATTTTCATCTTCTTCTCCAGAAAAAAGGACCTAGAAGGCTGTCATGTTGTGTAAAGAGTCTTTAGCCAATGGAGATTCTAAATTGTAGATTTGGTGTCCCTGTGGCTCCAAATAAGGGCCTCACAGGCAATTACCTAAACTCCTGTTTTTATTTGTTTCTCCGGAACAAAAAGACCTAGAAGGCTGTAATATTGTGTGCAAACTCTTTAGCCAATGGGGATTCTACCTTGTCAATTTGGTGACCCTGTGACTCCAAATATGGGCCACAGCCTAAAAAAACCCCTTTGAAATTGAATTTTGGACTGATATTTTATGTCGACTTCAATCAGTCTTCAATTTTTCCCTAATAAAATATCTGAGGGAGATTCATCTCATCTTTTAGATATGTGAGTCCTAACTTGGGTTTGAGAAATGCGTAATTGAGAAAAAAAAGTAACTTTGCAGTTAATCTTATTCAGTAGGAATGTGAAATATATGTCGACTTAAGATTACAATCTGCATTGTGGACATGTTTCTCAAATTGATGTAATCAATGTGAAATGAGAACTATTGAATAGCCTATGAACTGAATATTGTGACAAGCCACAAAGGAATTAATTGAAGAGGAGTTAAGAATTCTTTTATTTTACATGAGATATGTGAACTGCATATGACTGGTATTGAAATGATAAGATAAGACTATTTTCATCTTCTTCTCCAGAAAAAAGGACCTAGAAGGCTGTCATGTTGTGTAAAGAGTCTTTAGCCAATGGAGATTCTAAATTGTAGATTTGGTGTCCCTGTGGCTCCAAAAAAGGGCCTCACAGGCAATTACCTAAAATCCTGTTTTTATTTGTTTCTCCGGAACAAAAAGACCTAGAAGGCTGTAATATTGTGTGCAAACTCTTTAGCCAATGGGGATTCTACCTTGTCAATTTGGTGACCCTGTGACTCCAAATATGGGCCACAGCCGAAAAAAACCCTTTTAAATTGAATTTTGGACTGATATTTTATGTCGACTTCAATCAGTCTTCAATTTTTCCCTAATAAAATATCTGAGGGAGAGTCATCTCATCTTTTAGATATGTGAGTCCTAACTTGGGTTTGAGAAATGCGTAATTGAGAAAAAAAAGTAACTTTGCAGTTAATCTTATTCAGTAGGAATGTGAAATATATGTCGACTTAATATTACAATCTGCATTGTGGACATGTTTCTCAAATTGATGTAATCAATGTGAAATGAGAACTATTTTATAGCCTATGAACTGAATATTGTGACAAGCCACAAAGGAATTAATTGAAGAGGAGTTAAGCATTCTTTTATTTTACATGAGATATGTGAACTGCATATGACTGGTATTGAAATGATAAGATAAGACTATTTTCATCTTCTTCTCCAGAAAAAAGGACCTAGAAGGCTGTCATGTTGTGTAAAGAGTCTTTAGCCAATGGAGATTCTAAATTGTAGATTTGGTGTCCCTGTGGCTCCAAATAAGGGCCTCACAGGCAATTACCTAAAATCCTGTTTTTATTTGTTTCTCCGGAACAAAAAGACCTAGAAGGCTGTAATATTGTGTGCAAACTCTTTAGCCAATGGGGATTCTACCTTGTCAATTTGGTGACCCTGTGACTCCAAATATGGGCCACAGCCGAAAAAAACCCTTTGAAATTGAATTTTGGACTGATATTTTATGTCGACTTCAATCAGTCTTCAATTTTTCCCTAATAAAATATCTGAGGGAGAGTCATCTCATCTTTTAGATATGTGAGTCCTAACTTGGGTTTGAGAAATGCGTAATTGAGAAAAAAAAGTAACTTTGCAGTTAATCTTATTCAGTAGGAATGTGAAATATATGTCGACTTAATATTACAATCTGCATTGTGGACATGTTTCTCAAATTGATGTAATCAATGTGAAATGAGAACTATTTTATAGCCTATGAACTGAATATTGTGACAAGCCACAAAGGAATTAATTGAAGAGGAGTTAAGAATTCTTTTATTTTACATGAGATATGTGAACTGCATATGACTGGTATTGAAATGATAAGATAAGACTATTTTCATCTTCTTCTCCAGAAAAAAGGACCTAGAAGGCTGTCATGTTGTGTAAAGAGTCTTTAGCCAATGGAGATTCTAAATTGTAGATTTGGTGTCCCTGTGGCTCCAAATAAGGGCCTCACAGGCAATTACCTAAAATCCTGTTTTTATTTGTTTCTCCGGAACAAAAAGACCTAGAAGGCTGTAATATTGTGTGCAAACTCTTTAGCCAATGGGGATTCTACCTTGTCAATTTGGTGACCCTGTGACTCCAAATATGGGCCACAGCCTAAAAAAAACCCTTTGAAATTGAATTTTGGACTGATATTTTATGTCGACATCAATCTTCAATTTTTCCCTAATAAAATATCTGAGGGAGAGTCATCTCATCTTTTAGATATGTGAGTCCTAAGTTGGGTTTGAGAAATGCGTAATTGAGAAAAAAAAGTAACTTTGCAGTTAATCTTATTCAGTAGGAATGTGAATATATGTCGACTTAAGATTACAATCTGCATTGTGGACATGTTTCTCAAATTGATGTAATCAATGTGAAATGAGAACTATTGAATAGCCTATGAACTGAATATTGTGACAAGCCACAAAGGAATTAATTGAAGAGGAGTTAAGAATTCTTTTATTTTACATGAGATATGTGAACTTCATATGACTGGTATTGAAATGATAAGATAAGACTATTTTCATCTTCTTCTCCAGAAAAAAGGACCTAGAAGGCTGTCATGTTGTGTAAAGAGTCTTTAGCCAATGGAGATTCTGAATTGTAGATTTGGTGTCCCTGTGGCTCCAAAAAAGGGCCTCACAGGCAATTACCTAAAATCCTGTTTTTATTTGTTTCTCCGGAACAAAAAGACCTAGAAGGCTGTAATATTGTGTGCAAACTCTTTAGCCAATGGGGATTCTACCTTGTCAATTTGGTGACCCTGTGACTCCAAATATGGGCCACAGCCTAAAAAAAACTCTTTGAAATTGGATTGTGGACTGATATTTTATGTCGACTTCAATCAGTCTTCAATTTTTCCCTAATAAAATATCTGAGGGAGAGTCATCTCATCTTTTAGATATGTGAGTCCTAACTTGGGTTTGAGAAATGCGTAATTGAGAAAAAAAAGTAACTTTGCAGTTAATCTTATTCAGTAGGAATGTGAATATATGTCGACTTAAGATTACAATCTGCATTGTGGACATGTTTCTCAAATTGATGTAATCAATGTGAAATGAGAACTATTGAATAGCCTATGAACTGAATATTGTGACAAGCCACAAAGGAATTAATTGAAGAGGAGTTAAGAATTCTTTTATTTTACATGAGATATGTGAACTTCATATGACTGGTATTGAAATGATAAGATAAGACTATTTTCATCTTCTTCTCCAGAAAAAAGGACCTAGAAGGCTGTCATGTTGTGTAAAGAGTCTTTAGCCAATGGAGATTCTGAATTGTAGATTTGGTGTCCCTGTGGCTCCAAAAAAGGGCCTCACAGGCAATTACCTAAAATCCTGTTTTTATTTGTTTCTCCGGAACAAAAAGACCTAGAAGGCTGTAATATTGTGTGCAAACTCTTTAGCCAATGGGGATTCTACCTTGTCAATTTGGTGACCCTGTGACTCCAAATATGGGCCACAGCCTAAAAAAAACTCTTTGAAATTGGATTGTGGACTGATATTTTATGTCGACTTCAATCAGTCTTCAATTTTTCCCTAATAAAATATCTGAGGGAGAGTCATCTCATCTTTTAGATATGTGAGTCCTAACTTGGGTTTGAGAAATGCGTAATTGAGAAAAAAAAGTAACTTTGCAGTTAATCTTATTCAGTAGGAATGTGAAATATATGTCGACTTAATATTACAATCTGCATTGTGGACATGTTTCTCAAATTGATGTAATCAATGTGAAATGAGAACTATTTTATAGCCTATGAACTGAATATTGTGACAAGCCACAAAGGAATTAATTGAAGAGGAGTTAAGAATTCTTTTATTTTACATGAGATATGTGAACTGCATATGACTGGTATTGAAATGATAAGATAAGACTATTTTCATCTTCTTCTCCAGAAAAAAGGACCTAGAAGGCTGTCATGTTGTGTAAAGAGTCTTTAGCCAATGGAGATTCTAAATTGTAGATTTGGTGTCCCTGTGGCTCCAAAAAAGGGCCTCACAGGCAATTACCTAAAATCCTGTTTTTATTTGTTTCTCCGGAACAAAAAGACCTAGAAGGCTGTAATATTGTGTGCAAACTCTTTAGCCAATGGGGATTCTACCTTGTCAATTTGGTGACCCTGTGACTCCAAATATGGGCCACAGCCGAAAAAAACCCTTTGAAATTGAATTTTGGACTGATATTTTATGTCGACATCAATCAGTCTTCAATTTTTCCCTAATCAAATATCTGAGGGAGAGTCATCTCATCTTTTAGATATGTGAGTCCTAACTTGGGTTTGAGAAATGCGTAATTGAGAAAAAAAAGTAACTTTGCAGTTAATCTTATTCAGTAGGAATGTGAAATATATGTCGACTTAATATTACAATCTGCATTGTGGACATGTTTCTCAAATTGATGTAATCAATGTGAAATGAGAACTATTTTATAGCCTATGAACTGAATATTGTGACAAGCCACAAAGGAATTAATTGAAGAGGAGTTAAGCATTCTTTTATTTTACATGAGATATGTGAACTGCATATGACTGGTATTGAAATGATAAGATAAGACTATTTTCATCTTCTTCTCCAGAAAAAAGGACCTAGAAGGCTGTCATGTTGTGTGAAGAGTCTTTGGCCAATGGAGATTCTAAATTGTAGATTTGGTGTCCCTGTGGCTCCAAAAAAGGGCCTCACAGGCAATTACCTAAAATCCTGTTTTTATTTGTTTCTCCGGAACAAAAAGACCTAGAAGGCTGTAATATTGTGTGCAAACTCTTTAGCCAATGGGGATTCTACCTTGTCAATTTGGTGACCCTGTGACTCCAAATATGGGCCACAGCCGAAAAAAACCCTTTGAAATTGAATTTTGGACTGATATTTTATGTCGACTTCAATCAGTCTTCAATTTTTCCCTAATAAAATATCTGAGGGAGAGTCATCTCATCTTTTAGATATGTGAGTCCTAACTTGGGTTTGAGAAATGCGTAATTGAGAAAAAAAAGTAACTTTGCAGTTAATCTTATTCAGTAGGAATGTGAAATATATGTCGACTTAATATTACAATCTGCATTGTGGACATGTTTCTCAAATTGATGTAATCAATGTGAAATGAGAACTATTTTATAGCCTATGAACTGAATATTGTGACAAGCCACAAAGGAATTAATTGAAGAGGAGTTAAGCATTCTTTTATTTTACATGAGATATGTGAACTGCATATGACTGGTATTGAAATGATAAGATAATACTATTTTCATCTTCTTCTCCAGAAAAAAGGACCTAGAAGGCTGTCATGTTGTGTAAAGAGTCTTTAGCCAATGGAGATTCTAAATTGTAGATTTGGTGTCCCTGTGGCTCCAAATAAGGGCCTCACAGGCAATTACCTAAAATCCTGTTTTTATTTGTTTCTCCGGAACAAAAAGACCTAGAAGGCTGTAATATTGTGTGCAAACTCTTTAGCCAATGGGGATTCTACCTTGTCAATTTGGTGACCCTGTGACTCCAAATATGGGCCACAGCCTAAAAAAAACTCTTTGAAATTGGATTTTGGACTGATATTTTATGTCGACTTCAATCAGTCTTCAATTTTTCCCTAATAAAATATCTGAGGGAGAGTCATCTCATCTTTTAGATATGTGAGTCCTAACTTGGGTTTGAGAAATGCGTAACTGAGAAAAAAAAGTAACTTTGCAGTTAACCTTATTCAGTAGGAATGTGAAATATATGTCGACTTAAGATTACAATCTGCATTGTGGACATGTTTCTCAAATTGATGTAATCAATGTGAAATGAGAACTATTGAATAGCCTATGAACTGAATATTGTGACAAGCCACAAAGGAATTAATTGAAGAGGAGTTAAGAATTCTTTTATTTTACATGAGATATGTGAACTGCATATGACTGGTATTGAAATGATAAGATAAGACTATTTTCATCTTCTTCTCCAGAAAAAAGGACCTAGAAGGCTGTCATGTTGTGTAAAGAGTCTTTAGCCAATGGAGATTCTAAATTGTAGATTTGGTGTCCCTGTGGCTCCAAATAAGGGCCTCACAGGCAATTACCTAAAATCCTGTTTTTATTTGTTTCTCCGGAACAAAAAGACCTAGAAGGCTGTAATATTGTTTGCAAACTCTTTAGCCAATGGGGATTCTACCTTGTCAATTTGGTGACCCTGTGACTCCAAATATGGGCCACAGCCTAAAAAAAAACCTTTGAAATTGAATTTTGGACTGATATTTTATGTCGACTTCAATCAGTCTTCAATTTTTCCCTAATAAAATATCTGAGGGAGATTCATCTCATCTTTTAGATATGTGAGTCCTAACTTGGGTTTGAGAAATGCGTAATTGAGAAAAAAAAGTAACTTTGCAGTTAATCTAATTCAGTAGGATTGTGAAATATATGTCGACTTAAGATTACAATCTGCATTGTGGACATGTTTCTCAAATTGATGTAATCAATGTGAAATGAGAACTATTGAATAGCCTATGAACTGAATATTGTGACAAGCCACAAAGGAATTAATTGAAGAGGAGTTAAGAATTCTTTTATTTTACATGAGATATGTGAACTGCATATGACTGGTATTGAAATGATAAGATAAGACTATTTTCATCTTCTTCTCCAGAAAAAAGGACCTAGAAGGCTGTCATGTTGTGTAAAGAGTCTTTAGCCAATGGAGATTCTAAATTGTAGATTTGGTGTCCCTGTGGCTCCAAAAAAGGGCCTCAAAGGCAATTACCTAAAATCCTGTTATTATTTGTTTCTCCGGAACAAAAAGACCTAGAAGGCTGTAATATTGTGTGCAAACTCTTTAGCCAATGGGGATTCTACCTTGTCAATTTGGTGACCCTGTGACTCCAAATATGGGCCACAGCCGAAAAAAACCCTTTGAAATTGAATTTTGGACTGATATTCTATGTCGACTTCAATCAGTCTTCAATTTTTCCCTAATAAAATATCTGAGGGAGAGTCATCTCATCTTTTAGATATGTGAGTCCTAACTTGCGTTTGAGAAATGCGTAATTGAGAAAAAAAGTAACTTTGCAGTTAATCTTATTCAGTAGGAATGTGAAATATATGTCGACTTAATATTACAATCTGCATTGTGGACATGTTTCTCAAATTGATGTAATCAATGTGAAATGAGAACTATTTTATAGCCTATGAACTGAATATTGTGACAAGCCACAAAGGAATTAATTGAAGAGGAGTTAAGCATTCTTTTATTTTACATGAGATATGTGAACTGCATATGACTGGTATTGAAATGATAAGATAATACTATTTTCATCTTCTTCTCCAGAAAAAAGGACCTAGAAGGCTGTCATGTTGTGTAAAGAGTCTTTAGCCAATGGAGATTCTAAATTGTAGATTTGGTGTCCCTGTGGCTCCAAATAAGGGCCTCACAGGCAATTACCTAAAATCCTGTTTTTATTTGTTTCTCCGGAACAAAAAGACCTAGAAGGCTGTAATATTGTGTGCAAACTCTTTAGCCAATGGGGATTCTACCTTGTCAATTTGGTGACCCTGTGACTCCAAATATGGGCCACAGCCGAAAAAAACCCTTTGAAATTGAATTTTGGACTGATATTTTATGTCGACTTCAATCAGTCTTCAATTTTTCCCTAATAAAATATCTGAGGGAGAGTCATCTCATCTTTTAGATATGTGAGTCCTAACTTGGGTTTGAGAAATGCGTAATTGAAAAAAACAAGTAACTTTGCAGTTAATCTTATTCAGTAGGAATGTGAAATATATGTCGACTTAATATTACAATCTGCATTGTGGACATGTTTCTCAAATTGATGTAATCAATGTGAAATGAGAACTATTGAATAGACTATGAACTGAATATTGTGACAAGCCACAAAGGAATAAATTGAAGAGGAGTTAAGAATTCTTTTATTTTACATGAGATATGTGAACTGCATGTGACTGGTATTGAAATGATAAGATAAGACTATTTCTATCTTCTTCTCCAGAACAAAAAGACCTAGAAGGCTGTCATGTAATATTGGGTGCAAACTCTTTAGCCAATGGGGATTCTACCTTGTAAATTTGGTGACCTTGTGACCCCAAATATAGGCCACAGCCTAAAAAAAAACCTTTGAAATTGAATTTTGAACTGATATTTTATGGCACTTCAATCAGTCTTCAATTTATCCCTAATAAAATACCTGAGGGAGAGTCATCTCATCTTTTAGATATGTGAGTCCTAACTTGGGTTTGAGAAATGCGTAACTGAGAAAAAAAAGTAACTTTGCAGTTAATCTTATTCAGTAGGAATGTGAAATATATGTCGACTTAAGATTACAATCTGCATTGTGGACATGTTTCTCAAATTGATGTAATCAATGTGAAATGAGAACTATTTTATAGCCTATGAACTGAATATTGTGACAAGCCACAAAGGAATAAATTGAAGAGGAGTTAAGAATTCTTTTATTTTACATGAGATATGTGAACTGCATATGACTGGTATTGAAATGATAAGATAAGACTATTTTCATCTTCTTCTCCAGAAAAAAGGACCTAGAAGGCTGTCATGTTGTGTAAAGAGTCTTTAGCCAATGGGGATTCTAAATTGTAGATTTGGTGTCCCTGTGGCTCCAAATAAGGGCCTCACAGGCAATTACCTAAAATCCTGTTTTTATTTGTTTCTCCGGAACAAAAAGACCTAGAAGGCTGTAATATTGTGTGCAAACTCTTTAGCCAATGGGGATTCTACCTTGTCAATTTGGTGACCCTGTGACTCCAAATATGGGCCACAGCCGAAAAAAAACCCTTTGAAATTGAATTTTGGACTGATATTTTATGTCGACTTCAATCAGTCTTCAATTTTTCCCTAATAAAATATCTGAGGGAGAGTCATCTCATCTTTTAGATATGTGAGTCCTAACTTGGGTTTGAGAAATGCGTAATTGAGAAAAAAAAGTAACTTTGCAGTTAATCTTATTCAGTAGGAATGTGAAATATATGTCGACTTAATATTACAATCTGCATTGTGGACATGTTTCTCAAATTGATGTAATCAATGTGAAATGAGAACTATTGAATAGACTATGAACTGAATATTGTGACAAGCCACAAAGGAATTAATTGAAGAGGAGTTAAGAATTCTTTTATTTTACATGAGATATGTGAACTGCATGTGACTGGTATTGAAATGATAAGATAAGACTATTTCTATCTTCTTCTCCAGAACAAAAAGACCTAGAAGGCTGTCATGTAATATTGGGTGCAAACTCTTTAGCCAATGGGGATTCTACCTTGTAAATTTGGTGACCTTGTGACCCCAAATATAGGCCACAGCCTAAAAAAAACTCTTTGAAATTGAATTTTGAACTGATATTTTATGGCACTTCAATCAGTCTTCAATTTATCCCTAATAAAATACCTGAGGGAGAGTCATCTCATCTTTTAGATATGTGAGTCCTAACTTGGGTTTGAGAAATGCGTAACTGAGAAAAAAAAGTAACTTTGCAGTTAATCTTATTCAGTAGGAATGTGAAATATATGTCGACTTAAGATTACAATCTGCATTGTGGACATGTTTCTCAAATTGATGTAATCAATGTGAAATGAGAACTATTTTATAGCCTATGAACTGAATATTGTGACAAGCCACAAAGGAATTAATTGAAGAGGAGTTAAGCATTCTTTTATTTTACATGAGATATGTGAACTGCATATGACTGGTATTGAAATGATAAGATAATACTATTTTCATCTTCTTCTCCAGAAAAAAGGACCTAGAAGGCTGTCATGTTGTGTAAAGAGTCTTTAGCCAATGGAGATTCTAAATTGTAGATTTGGTGTCCCTGTGGCTCCAAATAAGGGCCTCACAGGCAATTACCTAAAATCCTGTTTTTATTTGTTTCTCCGGAACAAAAAGACCTAGAAGGCTGTAATATTGTGTGCAAACTCTTTAGCCAATGGGGATTCTACCTTGTCAATTTGGTGACCCTGTGACTCCAAATATGGGCCACAGCCTAAAAAAAACTCTTTGAAATTGGATTTTGGACTGATATTTTAGGTCGACTTCAATCAGTCTTCAATTTTTCCCTAATAAAATATCTGAGGGAGAGTCATCTCATCTTTTAGATATGTGAGTCCTAACTTGGGTTTGAGAAATGCGTAACTGAGAAAAAAAAGTAACTTTGCAGTTAATCTTATTCAGTAGGAATGTGAAATATATGTCGACTTAAGATTACAATCTGCATTGTGGACATGTTTCTCAAATTGATGTAATCAATGTGAAATGAGAACTATTTTATAGCCTATGAACTGAATATTGTGACAAGCCACAAAGGAATTAATTGAAGAGGAGTTAAGAATTCTTTTATTTTACATGAGATATGTGAACTGCATATGACTGGTATTGAAATGATAAGATAAGACTATTTTCATCTTCTTCTCCAGAAAAAAGGACCTAGAAGGCTGTCATGTTGTGTAAAGAGTCTTTAGCCAATGGAGATTCTAAATTGTAGATTTGGTGTCCCTGTGGCTCCAAATAAGGGCCTCACAGGCAATTACCTAAAATCCTGTTTTTATTTGTTTCTCCGGAACAAAAAGACCTAGAAGGCTGTAATATTGTGTGCAAACTCTTTAGCCAATGGGGATTCTACCTTGTCAATTTGGTGACCCTGTGACTCCAAATATGGGCCACAGCCTAAAAAAAAACCTTTGAAATTGAATTTTGGACTGATATTTTATGTCGACTTCAATCAGTCTTCAATTTTTCCCTAATAAAATATCTGAGGGAGATTCATCTCATCTTTTAGATATGTGAGTCCTAACTTGGGTTTGAGAAATGCGTAATTGAGAAAAAAAAGTAACTTTGCAGTTAATCTAATTCAGTAGGATTGTGAAATATATGTCGACTTAAGATTACAATCTGCATTGTGGACATGTTTCTCAAATTGATGTAATCAATGTGAAATGAGAACTATTGAATAGCCTATGAACTGAATATTGTGACAAGCCACAAAGGAATTAATTGAAGAGGAGTTAAGAATTCTTTTATTTTACATGAGATATGTGAACTGCATATGACTGGTATTGAAATGATAAGATAAGACTATTTTCATCTTCTTCTCCAGAAAAAAGGACCTAGAAGGCTGTCATGTTGTGTAAAGAGTCTTTAGCCAATGGAGATTCTAAATTGTAGATTTGGTGTCCCTGTGGCTCCAAAAAAGGGCCTCAAAGGCAATTACCTAAAATCCTGTTATTATTTGTTTCTCCGGAACAAAAAGACCTAGAAGGCTGTAATATTGTGTGCAAACTCTTTAGCCAATGGGGATTCTACCTTGTCAATTTGGTGACCCTGTGACTCCAAATATGGGCCACAGCCGAAAAAAACCCTTTGAAATTGAATTTTGGACTGATATTTTATGTCGACTTCAATCAGTCTTCAATTTTTCCCTAATAAAATATCTGAGGGAGAGTCATCTCATCTTTTAGATATGTGAGTCCTAACTTGCGTTTGAGAAATGCGTAATTGAGAAAAAAAAGTAACTTTGCAGTTAATCTTATTCAGTAGGAATGTGAAATATATGTCGACTTAATATTACAATCTGCATTGTGGACATGTTTCTCAAATTGATGTAATCAATGTGAAATGAGAACTATTTTATAGCCTATGAACTGAATATTGTGACAAGCCACAAAGGAATTAATTGAAGAGGAGTTAAGCATTCTTTTATTTTACATGAGATATGTGAACTGCATATGACTGGTATTGAAATGATAAGATAAGACTATTTTCATCTTCTTCTCCAGAAAAAAGGACCTAGAAGGCTGTCATGTTGTGTAAAGAGTCTTTAGCCAATGGAGATTCTAAATTGTAGATTTGGTGTCCCTGTGGCTCCAAAAAAGGGCCTCACAGGCAATTACCTAAAATCCTGTTATTATTTGTTTCTCCGGAACAAAAAGACCTAGAAGGCTGTAATATTGTGTGCAAACTCTTTAGCCAATGGGGATTCTACCTTGTCAATTTGGTGACCCTGTGACTCCAAATATGGGCCACAGCCGAAAAAAACCCTTTGAAATTGAATTTTGGACTGATATTTTATGTCGACTTCAATCAGTCTTCAATTTTTCCCTAATAAAATATCTGAGGGAGAGTCATCTCATCTTTTAGATATGTGAGTCCTAACTTGGGTTTGAGAAATGCGTAATTGAGAAAAACAAGTAACTTTGCAGTTAATCTTATTCAGTAGGAATGTGAAATATATGTCGACTTAATATTACAATCTGCATTGTGGACATGTTTCTCAAATTGATGTAATCAATGTGAAATGAGAACTATTGAATAGACTATGAACTGAATATTGTGACAAGCCACAAAGGAATAAATTGAAGAGGAGTTAAGAATTCTTTTATTTTACATGAGATATGTGAACTGCATGTGACTGGTATTGAAATGATAAGATAAGACTATTTCTATCTTCTTCTCCAGAACAAAAATACCTAGAAGGCTGTCATGTAATATTGGGTGCAAACTCTTTAGCCAATGGGGATTCTACCTTGTAAATTTGGTGACCTTGTGACCCCAAATATAGGCCACAGCCTAAAAAAAAACCTTTGAAATTGAATTTTGAACTGATATTTTATGGCACTTCAATCAGTCTTCAATTTATCCCTAATAAAATACCTGAGGGAGAGTCATCTCATCTTTTAGATATGTGAGTCCTAACTTGGGTTTGAGAAATGCGTAACTGAGAAAAAAAAGTAACTTTGCAGTTAATCTTATTCAGTAGGAATGTGAAATATATGTCGACTTAAGATTACAATCTGCATTGTGGACATGTTTCTCAAATTGATGTAATCAATGTGAAATGAGAACTATTTTATAGCCTATGAACTGAATATTGTGACAAGCCACAAAGGAATTAATTGAAGAGGAGTTAAGAATTCTTTTATTTTACATGAGATATGTGAACTGCATATGACTGGTATTGAAATGATAAGATAAGACTATTTTCATCTTCTTCTCCAGAAAAAAGGACCTAGAAGGCTGTCATGTTGTGTAAAGAGTCTTTAGCCAATGGGGATTCTAAATTGTAGATTTGGTGTCCCTGTGGCTCCAAATAAGGGCCTCACAGGCAATTACCTAAAATCCTGTTTTTATTTGTTTCTCCGGAACAAAAAGACCTAGAAGGCTGTAATATTGTGTGCAAACTCTTTAGCCAATGGGGATTCTACCTTGTCAATTTGGTGACCCTGTGACTCCAAATATGGGCCACAGCCTAAAAAAAACCCTTTGAAATTGAATTTTGGACTGATATTTTATGTCGACTTCAATCAGTCTTCAATTTTTCCCTAATAAAATATCTGAGGGAGAGTCATCTCATCTTTTAGATATGTGAGTCCTAACTTGGGTTTGAGAAATGCGTAACTGAGAAAAACAAGTAACTTTGCAGTTAATCTTATTCAGTAGGAATGTGAAATATATGTCGACTTAATATTACAATCTGCATTGTGGACATGTTTCTCAAATTGATGTAATCAATGTGAAATGAGAACTATTGAATAGACTATGAACTGAATATTGTGACAAGCCACAAAGGAATAAATTGAAGAGGAGTTAAGAATTCTTTTATTTTACATGAGATATGTGAACTGCATGTGACTGGTATTGAAATGATAAGATAAGACTATTTCTATCTTCTTCTCCAGAACAAAAAGACCTAGAAGGCTGTCATGTAATATTGGGTGCAAACTCTTTAGCCAATGGGGATTCTACCTTGTAAATTTGGTGACCTTGTGACCCCAAATATAGGCCACAGCCTAAAAAAAAACCTTTGAAATTGAATTTTGAACTGATATTTTATGGCACTTCAATCAGTCTTCAATGTATCCCTAATAAAATACCTGAGGGAGAGTCATCTCATCTTTTAGATATGTGAGTCCTAACTTGGGTTTGAGAAATGCGTAACTGAGAAAAAAAAGTAACTTTGCAGTTAATCTTATTCAGTAGGAATGTGAAATATATGTCGACTTAAGATTACAATCTGCATTGTGGACATGTTTCTCAAATTGATGTAATCAATGTGAAATGAGAACTATTTTATAGCCTATGAACTGAATATTGTGACAAGCCACAAAGGAATTAATTGAAGAGGAGTTAAGAATTCTTTTATTTTACATGAGATATGTGAACTGCATATGACTGGTATTGAAATGATAAGATAAGACTATTTTCATCTTCTTCTCCAGAAAAAAGGACCTAGAAGGCTGTCATGTTGTGTAAAGAGTCTTTAGCCAATGGGGATTCTAAATTGTAGATTTGGTGTCCCTGTGGCTCCAAATAAGGGCCTCACAGGCAATTACCTAAAATCCTGTTTTTATTTGTTTCTCCGGAACAAAAAGACCTAGAAGGCTGTAATATTGTGTGCAAACTCTTTAGCCAATGGGGATTCTACCTTGTCAATTTGGTGACCCTGTGACTCCAAATATGGGCCACAGCCTAAAAAAAACCCTTTGAAATTGAATTTTGGACTGATATTTTATGTCGACTTCAATCAGTCTTCAATTTTTCCCTAATAAAATATCTGAGGGAGAGTCATCTCATCTTTTAGATATGTGAGTCCTAACTTGGGTTTGAGAAATGCGTAACTGAGAAAAAAAAGTAACTTTGCAGTTAATCTTATTCAGTAGGAATGTGAAATATATGTCGACTTAATATTACAATCTGCATTGTGGACATGTTTCTCAAATTGATGTAATCAATGTGAAATGAGAACTATTGAATAGACTATGAACTGAATATTGTGACAAGCCACAAAGGAATAAATTGAAGAGGAGTTAAGAATTCTTTTATTTTACATGAGATATGTGAACTGCATGTGACTGGTATTGAAATGATAAGATAAGACTATTTCTATCTTCTTCTCCAGAACAAAAAGACCTAGAAGGCTGTCATGTAATATTGGGTGCAAACTCTTTAGCCAATGGGGATTCTACCTTGTAAATTTGGTGACCTTGTGACCCCAAATATAGGCCACAGCCTAAAAAAAACCCTTTGAAATTGAATTTTGAACTGATATTTTATGGCACTTCAATCAGTCTTCAATTTATCCCTAATAAAATACCTGAGGAAGAGTCATCTCATCTTTTAGATATGTGAGTCCTAACTTGGGTTTGAGAAATGCAGAATTGAGAAAAAAAGTAACTTTGGAGTTAATCTTATTCAGTAGGAATGTGAAATATATTTTGAAGATCAAGTCTCCATTATGGACATGTTTGTCAAATTGATGTAATCAATGTGAATTAAGAACTGTTAAATAGCCTATGAACTGAAGATTGTGGATATTATAAAAAAAAAGGCCCTCACAGGTTAAAATAAAAATCTATTTTTATCTTCTTCCCCAGAACAAACTAGAAGGAATATTGCAAGGCAGAGGCTATTACATAATTTGGCTGTAAAAGCACAGCTGCCTCGTAACCAGAGCCAAGGGGTCAGCATATTGCATAATCTCCTGTGTGTTGACCTTGCTGAGTGCTTTCTCTCAATTTCAAGACTAAGATTTCTCAGGGCTAAGGATTGTGCATTATATTGAGACAATATTATTTCTGTCTTCATCATCAATCAATATAAACCCTGATGAGCTACAGAGCCCATGGCTCTATTTTTATTTGTACATCCACTTTTGTTTAAATTTCTATCTTTTAAATCCATGTGATGATAATTCGTAGAATAGCATTTTTCAACATACCACGTAAGCAAATCGCAAATACTTTTGACAAAATGTGAGATAGAACCTGCAACCCAGTGGTTTCTGGTCAAGTGATCTAACCATTACACCATGACAACCAGATGAGTTAAGAAAGGCTTTTTTTTATTACCAAATGTCGTGTTCTTTGATTTGCATGGATGAAAACTGTCATAAGTTTATGTACAAGTTATCTATTTTAATCGTCACTGAAGAGCAAAATGTTTAAAATAAAATGAAAGTGTGTGTCATCCAGACATAATGACAAAGACCATTTCAACCTTTCGTTTTTTTCCATGCTAATGTTTTCCCATAATCACAGTCCAGACGTTTGGGTAGTTGGGGTAGTTATCGACCCACGTTAGTGGGGTTAGTTTTCCTTTTTTCTTCTCTATCCAGTCTCAGATTGTATTACATTGCATATCCTTTGCTTCATCCAGTGTTCCATATCTCTATAGTCGAGTTTGATTTTGGAGATTTTATTAAATAAATATTTATCGTATAAATACTATCAATCATACTAAAATGAAGTAAAACTTGTTCAAAACAATAATTAGCATGCCTTTTGTATATCTTAAGTAATATTTGTTCATTTTCAACAATTAATATCATTGATTTGTCAGTGATGTTACTTTTTATGTCAGTGATGTTACCATAATTGATATGTCACTTTGTACCTTTTAGTTAAAGTGACATTTCTTTGTTGTGATATTTTTTACAAACTGTAAGACATATCGCTATCTTATGGCATGAAACTTAGGATGAGAAATGTATTTATGATAGACATATCACAATATAACTTATGCTTTGTCAGTGATGTTACCATTCTCTGTCAGTGATGTTTCTAATTTAATGATAACATCACTGACGGTAACATCACTGACAACTTTCAAGTAAAGGACTGAGTATGAACAATGAGTACTCCCTAAGCAGAAAGTGAAAGTAACATGAGCTAGAGGCTCATGAAGGCAAGTTACCTTTTTGACTATCATGTTCAAAGAATATGGTACATTTCAGATAATTTGGTAACATCACTGACTGTGACACTGAAAAGTCATACTCGTCAAGTGCAGTCACTTCATAAATGTCTGCTTGACTTTATTTTATTTTGACACCACTAATTCAACACGTGTCAGTTAGAACAGGAAGTGCTTCATATGGAGAAATCATTATTTTCACTTATTCAAGGAGAGATAACTCTTGGATCAGTTAAAATTGTACAAGGTAACATCACTGACGTAAATCTGTGTTACCATGTTCTAACTGAAATATTTTCATAATTAATAGACCTAACATGAATGCAGGGCTCTTACTTGAATAAAATAAACAACTGTTGTTAGACTTAACACATGGAATGTCTTTTTTGTCATGGGCAGTTTCATATCTATAGATGCAAATAGTTACCTGTGACCATTGTTAGTTCAGAAACTTACAACATTTAAAAAACAAAGATTCGAAAAAACACCAAATATTGCAGATATGAAATACTTTGTAAGTCTAATCCTTGAAAACATCTATAACACAACTGGAGAAATTCCAATTGGGGTTAAAATTTGTCACATTATGAAAATAATTCCTTGTTACCATTTTTGCTCCATTTTTTTAGAATGACCCATAAATAGATAACACATCCACAAATTAACAAATTTATCATTAGATTGATCAACAATGTGTTATTGTAGATCAGTTTTCCACACTCGTACCACCGATGTTCAAGTTCACTATTTGATTTTTAACGTATGCTCACTATTCATTGTCAAATTGTCAAATCACAATTGTCAGGATGCTCGAATCATTTGCTTCAATTTAAATTACGATGTATGATATCCATTGGAGGAATAAAGAATATATATATATATATATATATATATATATATATATATATATATATATATATGTATATATATGTACAAAAAGTCAAATGTCCAGGTGTATGGCTGCTTCAAATTATCAAAAAATTAAAAACATAACGCCGAGTTTCTTTCTCCTACCGGTTTCATTTCATCTTCAGGGAGAATGATTCGTTATACAGAAGGTTATGACGTCATAGTCTATATATTATGACGACAATGTACATTCGTGAAATTATGCGTCAGAATTTAATAGTATTCAATTTTGGGTGGTATTTCTTTATGAAATATTCTTCTTTTAAAACTCTTTTGACTTTATTTGAGTTTTCCATTTGATAGAATGGGAAAATGCTAAATTTTATTTCTGTTCCTTTTGCACACACGTCCAAATGTTCACTGAGAGGGATACAGCGCACCTCTGGACACTTTATTTGCTGTTTGTGGACTCGAACACGGGCTCGTAGATGTTCTGTTTGTCCGATATACTGTTCTTTACAACCTGTACATGTTATAACATATAAAATGTTTTTTGATGCACAATCAAAATTATGTTTAACTCGGAAATCTCCTTTCCCCTTAAAATTCACTGCATTTCCTTCCAATAGATACGGGCATGTACCACAATTGCCTCTTTTGCACTTTCTCACACTTGGAATGGAAATATTTTGTACATTCGAAACAAATTTAGCTTTTGTTAGAATGTTTTTTAGGTTTTTACTTTGCCGTTTACTGTTTATAATTCTTCTTGACTCCAAAATTGATTTCATTTTCACATCTTGGTCAAGGATACACATATTTGATTGGATATTTTGATAGATATTAGGATTTCGGGGGTTATATGTTGACACAAAAGCAATAACTTTTTCTTCATTGTTGTGTTTCCTCGCTGTTAAAAGATCTAGTCTATTCAATTCCAAAGCCTTTTTAATTCCATCTTCAATTAAAGTTTTTGGATATTCCCGTAAGCCTAAAAAAAATCTTCAATTCATCAAGTCTTTTATTACACGTATTTTTGTTGGATACAATCGTGCAAATCCTTCTTGCCAAATTGTATGGGAGGCTCCTTTTCGTGTGACTGGGGTGACACGACCTAAAGTTTAAATACTGTTTCGTATCCGTGGGCTTGTAATAAATGTCCGTTTCCAATTTGGTGCCTGATTTCATTACCAGAGTGTCCAGAAAAGCTATTTTATAATTGTTTGCATCCATAGTGAAAGTCGTTCATATTATTTAAAAGGTCGTGGAATCTTTTGAGCATATCTTCAGAAAAAGGCCATATAAAAAACAGTCATCTAAGAATCTTCTCCAATTTTCTTGAACATAAAGTGCGACATCCTCTCCAAAAACCGCACAAACTTGTTGTTCAAGTTTTTCTTCCAAATAACCTAAAACGAGGGTTGCATATGTCGGCGCCATTTTTGTACCCATTGCCGTTCCTTTGATTTGTCTGTAATAATTTCCGTCAAAATAGAATGTATTGTTTTTCAGAATAAATTCCATACTTTCCAAAACAAATGACTTTGAAAATCTCTCAGGAATAAGTTCCTCACATCGGTCTAACCAATATTTTAGTGCTTCCAGTCCGAGACAATGTGGAATATTAGAGTAAAGATTTTTCACATCAAAAGTAACAAGTTGACATTTGTCTGCATCATTTCTGGTAGTGTTGAAAGGAAATGCATAGTATCACGTGTGAAACTTTTAACACTTGATAACAAAGGTTTTAACAAAATATCCATGAAATTGCTAATTCTAGGCCTATGTGTTGCACACATTGGTCCCGCTATTATAGGTCTCAATTTTAATTCTTCCGGATGCTCCATTTCAATCTAGCCGTTTTGACATGTTTCACACTTTTCAATAATGTCCTTGCTTTTATGAATTTTCGGTAACCCGTAGAAATTACTAGATTTACAGTCGAAACAAGTTATATATTCTAGTTCCTTTTGAGTGAGGTTTTCCGAGTATCTGTTTACTAGATTTTTCAAATTCCGGAGTACACTATTTGATTCTTTTTCACTTCATGGAATATACGTATCTTCATCAACAAGTAAGTCCAATGACATGCGTTTATAGTTATCCGAATCCATTATAACTGTTGCTCCGCCTCTGTCAGCCTCTTTTATTACAATTTTCGGGTCGTTTGCTAAAGAGTTTAGAGAATCCCTCTGTGCCGAAGTGATGTTGGAATATTGTTTGTCTCTGTTAGGAATGATAGGATAATTTGTTATTTGATTTACAAATTCATCTAGACATCTATTTTGACCTCTTTTAGCACACCAAAAGCTTTTATTTCTCGCAAGTGATTCGTCTGTATTTTCACAGTCATCAAAGTATTCTTCATTTCGGAGTTTTCTACAAAATTCTGTTAAATTTTCTTTTAGTTCTTCACAGTTGCTGTTTTTCGGCGTAGGCGTAAATTTGAGTCCCTTATTCAATATTTCTATTTCACTATTCGTTAAGGAACGCCCCGATAGGTTCACTATCTTTGTGTCTACCACTGTCGGTACTTCGATTTCTTTCGCTTCTTCACTGTCCAGGTTTTTGCATAAAAAACGATTCTCAGAGTTGTGGTTTTTGTTTGATGTTGATGATGGAAACGAATTTGCAGTTTTTGATTTTGCACTTTTTGGTTTTGTTTCCCTCTTTGGGTTTGTTTCGTTTGTCCCTCATGAAATCCGTTATGCTGTGGTTTTCTCTGTGAGGAATGCACACGCGATTCAATCTGCACTATTTTGCCGTTCTTTGTTTTGCTACCAATAAAGGTAACATTTCTGGTATCCTGGCTTATTGTAACATTTGGGTCTTCTCTGTGCAAATTGGGTCTACCTTTTGGGGATTGTAGTTTTCCTCTAGGTTTTAACCACGGGTTATATATATATATATATATATATATTAGTACAATCATTACCATTTTGGGCTTTATACAGGTGCAATTTTGGCTCTTCTACCTATTTGGCTCCAGTTGGTGGAGCCAAAATAACATCAGGTTGTCATTATTACTAATGCACATCTGCACGCCTGATCTTTTGTTAAATTCCCTTTCTGGTAACAGTAGAGGTATGTCGAAGTGAAAACAATTACTAATGAACGATATTTTTAGTTAAAATCAAGAAAATAAATCTGTAGACTTGGCCCAAAGGTGAAAGTGTGACATGTCAGTGAACAATGCACAACACACCGCATGTAACTTTCAGCTTTAGTAAAGTTATTTGGAATGAAATGATTTCATTTTTATATATATTTTAACTATTCATATGCATTCTACGGGACGGATTTTGAAAATGGTGTGAATTTTACCAGTCGTCTGCTACGATCAACAGACGTCACGGACGGGATCTATCACTTTGGAAACATGTTTTAAAATTGCAATCGCAGGTTTGTTTTACGAACTTTAACTACTTTTTTTACAATCACTACGATAATCTACTTCATTTATCTGATAAAAGAGTGTGTTTGCATATCGTCTGTTTTTAATCGTCTGCTAGCTCCATGCACATACCGTTGCAGCTCGGCTACAGCGAGTGTCAGACACCGTCTCAATCGGGAAAACGAAGCAACGTTGATCGACTTACTATTATCAGATTTTATATATAAAGTCATGTAGAAATATTCCTGTACACATTGGCTACTCAAGTTTATATGTAGATCCATCTTTTGACGATTTTTTATTACAGTTAGACACCCTCTATTTTGATCACGTGACATCCCCCGACCCCCACTATAACAATTTCAGGAAAACAAAACTATACTCACCGACTTTGAATAGTTTTTCACTTACCATGGAAATGTTTCTTGATATCCAAGATCATTGTGAAATTGTCGTTCATAAAACACGAAAATTTACGCGATCGGAACTACGCATGCACTATAACGAGGTAGTGGCGATAAATTGGTACGCGGCGATAACTGGTCGGCAGCCTTTTGGCTCCGGACTTTTGATAAGCAATATCTCGGAAATGAATATATATAATCCCAGCCAAACGTTTACTTTACAATACCATCATTTACGTGATTGAATAAATTCAAAAATAAGTCCATTATATACTCAAATAAAAATTTGAAATTATACATCCAGCGCACTCGCCCAGGCTGTTTCTGTCGCCATCGCAGGTTTCTCGACTGCAGTCGAAGCGCAGCGCATCAGCATGGGGGAACCGTGTCAAGGCTAATATTGGTCGCAGAAATTGCGTATTTATCACGGTTTATTAAGTTCATTATTATAGAATTTTGAATATTTCTACCTTGGATTATTTTCATCAAAGGAAATTAACGTTACGGGAAAGTAGATAGATAGATCTAGTGCGAACCGGAAGCGGTTAGACCCGCATGTTTTCAAGACACACAGACACTGGCACAGTTATAATAATAATAATAATAATAATAACTCTTTATTGTCCGTAATACAATGTACATAGGAAATTCTTTGTGTGCAAATAGCACCCGGCAGCCACAGTGCAGCGCCAGTTCATGCGTTGTTCTGTCCTTATATGCTGAGTGTCAAGCAAGGCAGCAACAACTCCCATCTTTTAACGTCTTTTGGTATGACGCGACCGGGAATCGAACCCCGGTCTTCCGGGTGATGAGCGGACACTCTACCAACTGAGCTACATCCCCGGTTAAAAAAGTTGCCAGATTTGATTTGTCGGAAAAGTCGCAATGACTGCTGTTGTACGGGTGAGTATAAACTTCTGTTTTTTTACTTAAACTTTCATTGTATCAAGGAGTTATATGCCTGTCACAATAGTCGCAATAATCCCGTCCAAAATATACAGCAGTGCCAGTTGACTGTGTCGATCATGATCTACATACATGTTCACATGAGGTCATCAAGTCTACTGTGCCTAACTTGATTCGATAATATTGTTGGTCGCTTTACAATGTGCAACTTGCTTTGTAGCATTGTAGGCTAAAGTTACGCGGCAGGTCAAGATACCGATTCGCGCATCCTTAATTGTTTATGAATGAACTGGATAATCACACAATAAATCATTTCCTTGGCAAAGTTTAGACGTTTCGTTAACATGGTTAATGTCATCATATTTGTTAAACGTCTGAAAAGAGTCTGAAAATCAAGTTAAAGCTGGGAATATTTGGAACATTCAAACAGTGCCTGCGTATCTTTAGCCTACAATAATAGAAATTTTCTCTAGAAATGCTTGTGACAATGCCACCAAAAGTTCAAAGATGAGTCTAGATATTTCGACGGGCCAGTACAATGTTACCGAATAGACCTTCTGCTGATAAGGTCGAGTTAGAGTTACCTCCCTTTTGACCGGACATTTCTCAGCAACCATTGAACTGGCTGGGAGGCAGGCACTTCCTGGTTACATGTATGCTAATAACGTCTTGAATGTACGTCAAATAATTAATAAATCTTTCTTCATGGTGTTACTTGACCTTTGTATTTGATTATAGCATAACATATTTTAGTTCCAGTTTATTTTTTTTATCACTTCACGTGCACAGTTCACCCCCATACAGTACAATGACAATGTCACAGCTGATCTAAACAAAAACATGATATTGGTTATATTCTAAAAGTTAACAAACTCTGTTAAATTAAGTTAAACATTTACAATAAATGTGTTAATGAATAAAAGTGTAGAAAAATGGATTAAAGTGCATAAAAATTTTTTTTTAAATATGTTATTTTAACACACACAAAAGTATGTTGAAGTCATTTCACACATCCTGAAAATATGTTTACAACTATCAAAACTTATTGAAAATACTATATGTTGATTTGGGTAAAAATTTATCAAACTACAGAAGAATTTGATTACTGTTACAAAAATTTATACCTAGAAAAAAAATGAAAACATGTATATGTTTAATGAATTGATCAAAGTTCATCAACACAGGTTGTTTTATGTACCGGTACCTACTACAAATAAATACAACAATTAGATTTTCCATAACACAAAAGTTGACATAATTTCATAAAGACAGGGTTGTTGTATTTTTAAAAATCATCAGGCAAAAGTTTTTTTATTTACTTGATTTTGAAAAATTTGGAAAAGAAATGCTACAATCCCTCCACAATCCCAAGTTTTCCCCCCATTTAAAACAATTGTCAGATCTTGTCCCTGAAAAAAACTTAACCTGTTGTGCTTACCTGAAAATGTTTCATCTACACTGGAGCAAAGTTGCTTATTTTGCCTATTGCCTATAGACATTTTGTCCAAATTAAGAAATCTGTAATCAAAGTAATTAATTTTGTCTGGCCTCATGATGGAAATATTTTATTAATCATCAGGGAATTAGTTTTAGACATCGATGTTGATTTTACTCTGATTTTTTCATTTTATATGAAATTACTTACCTAATAGATTCAATCTTTTTGTCACAATATTAAGGAATACTCAAACTACTGTGAAGTTATTTTGTTAATTTAGTTGTCAAATGTTATGTGTAGTTTTAAAAAAAACTCCTTTTAATCACATTGAAAGAGACTGTTTTCACAAATGATTTGACACATTTATAGTTCATTCCCAAATATAAATTCTACTGACATGTCATCAGAATTGAGCTGAAATTGAGATATGACAATTAAACATTGAATTCACTTCAAATTTAACATGAAAAGAAGCTGTAATATTTAATTAAGACTCAAAATAGCCCAGTTAAATATGTAAATAACAAGCTCGAACCATTCCTTTCAAAATCGGATTCATAACCTGAAAAAGATATTTATTCTGTATGTGTGGTGATGATAAGTGGAAGTTTTATTTTTGTGTAAATTTATATTCATTAATTATATATAACTCCAACCTTTGATTAGCAAAATTGACAATTAATTGTATATTTTTCAGTCATTAATTACATGTATGAATCCTGAATGTAACGTTGTACAGCTATGATTTTCTGAAGAGATTTAAACTACAGGGCCCGGTTGTTCAAAACTCGGTTATCTTTTAACCAGCCGTTAAATTAATTTAACCGACTGTTAACTTTAACAGAGCTGTTATCTTGTTGTTCAAAACTCGGTTAACTTTAACAGGCTGTTAACTTGGCGTTAAAGTTAACGTACCTCAGGACCGACGCTAACTTTTAACAGTGTGGTTAACTCTCAAGATGGCGTTCGTGGCTAACGCAGCTTTCATGATGCCAGTTCAGCAGAGAAAGGATAGGGTATACCGAGGACTCAATTATGATATTGGAGATTATACTAATCAGGAGCTACGATTCCGCTATCGGTTTGGGAGAGCTTCGATTGCTCACCTCTGTGACATTTTACGAGGTGATTTGCAACGTCCGACAAGCAGGGGCCACGCACTGACTGTGGAACAACAAGTGTTAGTGGCCCTTCGCTTTTATGCAAGCGGTATAGTTTCTTGCAAGTTGTTGGTGATACCTTAGGTTTGGATAAGAGTACTGTATCTAGGGTCGTGCGTGATGTGACTGATGCTTTAGTAGCAAGGCGAAATGAATACATTTCATGGCCGACTGACAATAGGAAACTTCGTCGAATTGAGGATGGCTTCTTTGCGCTGGGCGGATTTCCTAAAGTAATAGGATGTGTTGATGGTACACACGTTCGTATCCAAGCCCCTTCAAGAGATGAACCTGCATATGTCAACAGGAAAGGAGTATTGAACAACCGGGCCCAGAATGAGAGTAGAATTAACTTGGTGAAAATATAAATTCAACTTTCATTTATTTGGATGTTTATAAAAATCATTACATTTTCAATATATTAAATGAATTTTGTGCAGAGTCATTTTGGCAAGTGAAAAATGTTGGCCCCTTTTTCAAATTCCTTACATGCAGAATATTCTTCAAACACACTTTGGGAACTATATTTAAAAATTTTTTAATATCATCTACATATGTAATGTGATTTGAATTTATACTGACAGCATAAGGATAAATCTAGCTATAGATGCAATGAACAGAATAAATACACCAACATATTGACTAAATATGGGTTTTTTTATGGTAGAAGTGTATCATAAAAAATAATTTTGAGCAATTATCTGGTGGACCAATTACCTTGAGTTTGGTTTAAATTCTGACTTTTTCCCCTCAATTAAATAAAAAAAATTACATGCAAAGTACAGGACAATATATTTCAACTCAATTCTGAAGAAGTCTTACAAATATAACCACTCATCTAGCTGTGTTGTCAGCTCAAGACATATAGTTGGAATAATAAATTCAAATTATTCAACTTCCTTGAGTTCAAATCTAAAATCTATAATTATATATAAAATAACATAAATACATGTATGTCTACAATGAATCCTGAAATATCATTTGTACTGGTTATGGGACACACGGTTAGAAGCACTTGTCGCTGTGAAATAAATTTTAAAAATCAGGGTCTGCTGCTTTTTTTAGGACGATGTCGAATCAACATTACAGTCTACAGATTTAATTTGTTTTAACCAGTCAGTCTGGCATTCACAGATTATTAAATACAATCAAAGAGGAAAATTATGACTATGACATCCGACAAAAGACATTTTTTTATGGACGCTGTCCGATGTATCCTGTCATTGAATCACCAGTGTCGCGGTCACGCTTTGAACACTGGCCGGAGTTACACTCAAATAGACATAACAAAGCATCAGAAAACAGTAAATGTCATTTATACATGTTTATTTACCCTTTGGAAGCAAAATCAAAGTATAATTTACCGTTGACAGTCCAGACAAATCATAATGCGAGCGAGAAAAGGGAACCAGAAATCGTATGTTTTTAGCGTCAACTAAGCATTGTCGCTTATAACAATAATAACAAATGTGTCCGGTAAAATGGCCGCCGACGTCAAATGCCGCTTACAACAACCAAAAAGGCAGAACGACTATTGATAGTTATTTTTAAATACATGATTGAGAATGAGATACTCTGTTTCATCAGTGAAGTAAACTCTCTACTGACTTGCGATAACCTTTAATTTCCTTATAAACCTGAATTTCGACATAAACCACAGAAGTATTGATATTATATATATTCTTTAAAAAAAACCCCGCATTTATCTCATCTCGTTGATGTAGAAAAGTTATAGGCCTATATATCTATATATTCACTCTAGGCTGCGCCACTCGATAAATAAAATACGAAAACACATTTATATAAAACTCGCTTTCTCCCGTTTAATACCAAAACCACTCAGTCATTGACATTTTATTATAGACTCTGAGACTTACATGTAAATTAGCTGTTGCAAGAATAATTTTCATAAATAGAGGATAATATATGAGTGTCTATGACGTACGTACTATGTCTACGACACGAGTGCCTGAATATTAGTATTTCCCGAGCGAGAGCGAGGGATATACTGATATTCAGACACGAGTGTCGTAAACAGAGTATAACATAGACACAAATATAATATTATGTTTATATGTCCATATAAAATGCATTAAAAATCTACTTTTACCGGCCTCAGTATTTAGAATTCTAGACTGCTGAAAATGTGGTGACGTCTCTTTTGCGGTTGAGTGTGGTTTATCAATATATATATATCTGAGATAACGCACAAGAAAGGTACAGAGATGACTGTCAGTTAATTAGGTTAGAATTCCATCTTTAACATGCATACATAGAAAATAAAATAGTAGCTTAATAGCAACTCATTTAGGGTTATATATAAGGTACTATATATTAGATATTGAAAGGGCTATATTAAATATAAGTAAATTAAGTTTAAGTAAAGCAGATTTTTGTCGTTCTAAATTAAGTGTGCAAGTTTATCAGTAGGCCTATAACTAAAATACATTAGATCAGGAAATATCTCAACTGGTTCCTATACGGATAACCGTTTTCTATGGATACGGCTTATTGAGATGTATAATGCGACGTTTTAACGTACCAATTTATTGTACAAACTTTAATAATAAATGGTCAATTTGAGAAAAATAACATGCGAAAACCTAGCTATACATCGCCTTTAACATATCGTGTGGAATCTAACAACTGGAATTGTATTAGGACGGAATCTAGAAAGAGAAACATCGGCCTCGTCAATACTTATTTCCCTGTCCACAAATATTATTGTAATCCTCATTATTACAGGAACAAGGATATTTTCTCGATAAGAACTTCATTAATGTGAAAATACACGACGTGGGGGATATAGTCGTTGGTTCCGTCAGTGTGTCCGTCCGTCTGTCAGTATGTCTGTCCGTGATCACATCGTTTCCGGAGCACTTCTCGAAAACTACTTGGCCAATCTTAACAACATTTGGTATATTGCCACCCAATATCTGAAAGATGTGCTTTTTGGGAGTTTAAACTTTTTGAATTTTTTTGTTTTGTTTCCATGGTAACAATTTGGACTTTGTCTATTTGAAGGTAGGGTTTTGTTTCCGGAGCAGACGTATAAATCTAATAGACCAATCCTCACCAATAACTTTAGTATGTAGAGTGTATGTAGGATGTTAACCATCTTGGCAGGTCTAAGATATGGACTGAATAACTTGGGTATGTAGAGTGAATGTAGGATGTAAACCATCTAGGCAGGGTGTTAACCATCTAGGCAGGTCTAAGAGATAGACTGAATAACTTGGGTATGTAGAGTGTATGTAGGAAGTTAACCATCTAGGCAGGGTGTTAACCATCTAGGCAGGGTGTTAACCATCTAGGCAGGTCTAAGATATAGACTGAATAACTTGAGGATGTAGAGTGTATGTAGGATGTTTATAATCTTAGAGGCAGGGTGTTAACCATCTAGGGAGGTCTAAGATATAGACTGAATAACTTGGGTATGTAGACTGTATGTAGGATGTTAACCATCTAGGCAGGGTGTTAACCATCTAGGCAGGTCTAATATAAAAATATAGACTGAATAACTTGAGGATGTAGAGTGTATGTAGGATGTTAACCATCTAGGCAGGTCTAAGCGATAGACTGAATAACTTGGGTATGTAGAGTGTATGTAGGATGTTAACCATCTAGGCAGGTCTAAGATATAGACTGAATAACTTGAGGATGTAGAGTGTATGTAGTATGTTAATCTTCAAGGAAAATCGGCATGTTTGGAAGTCTTCTTTGCACACTGAAAATAAGTGACAAGGGACAATTGAGTGACAAATGACAAGTTTATATGCATATTGGGCCACTTAACTCATACTGCTTATATAGCAAAGACTATTTTTGATATCATGTAATCAAAGAGGCAAAGTACGAAAATGTTTGAACTTGTGGTTGATCTCAACTGATACACATGTATTTCCTTTCAGATTACAATGTTATTACATTGCATGAGAGAGAAGGGGAGTCCTCAGGAATGGCAAGATGCAAGAGCACAGCCCCGACCCAAACCCCTCTTGCCTGCTATCTTTTACCCCCTCATGTTTAATCAAGATAATAGTTTAATGCTTGTTAACTGTGGTGAACAGGACAGTTGAAATACCTTCCACGACCACTGCTTATAGTCGTCCGGGCCTGATGAATAACTGAGTAGCCAACCACAATCTCATGGATATGTATGATATTTCTCTTCTGTAAATATCTGTATTCTACCTTTCCCCATTGTATATATGTAGCTAGATAAAGCTTTAGCCCCTTTTGGGAAATATTCGTTTCCAGGGCCTACCAGTTTATACTTATTTTCGGATTGTCGAATATGGACGCACGCCGCTTATTGTCAACGTTTATCTACGCGTAATAAAGATTTTGGTTAAAGGTACATCCATTGTGTTGTTGGGGTCATATTATTCCAAACGTTATAACTTGTGTAACTTTATCGAGAAGTACCGACTGTTAATGAAAACTACCATTTTGATGATAGTAGACTTAGTATATTGACGATATGAAGGTAAAAGTAGTGATTTCTGATCGAAAACCGGACAATGAACAGCGTGTGGCGCGCGCCAATGAGTCAAATGTAATTTTGGAATCTTAGTTACAACAGACAAACTGACAACTTCGGGTTGATCATGTTTAATAGGTCATATAACTACTGTACATGTACATGGGACGTGCAGTTTCGGTCTCTGTACACACATAATGATGTTACTCGATTTAATTTGGATATTAGTAATTTTGATATATTTGGCGATTGGGGATGAATATGCAGGCTGAGTGAATTTGTTTGCACTGTAAACAACACATATGGTCAGTTGGAACGTATTAAAGCATACTAAAATTTATGAAACACAATGGATGCACCTTTAAGAAGTATTAGAATGCAAGAAAATCGTTCGGTTAAACACTGCTATCATATGCTACATAATTTTGATACCCGAGGTTACACAAATTGGATAACGTGTATGATTTTTGCTGTTCTCCTATAGATAGTTTTGCATATGTTTAGCATGCTCAAGTTGTTGGGGATTAAACTTTTTACTATATATAGTATATTTAAATCGATAACAAAGAATGTGTGGATGAGGACTTGTCCGCTCATGTGCATGAATCCTCTATTTTACAATCCAACTGTAACTTAAGACAACCCCTCGAATGGAGCAATATTCACATAAAAAATAAAATCATCAACATCGATTCTTAAAGGTACATCCATTGTGTTGTTGGGGGTCAAATATGCCAAACGTTATAAATGGTCTTATTTTATCGAGAAGTACGAACTGTTACCGAAAACTACAATTTTGATGCTACTCGACTAAGTATATTGACGATATGAAGGTAAAAATATCGATTTCTGATCGAAAACTGGACAGTGCACCGCGTGTGGCGCGCGCCAATGAGTCAAACGTAATTTTTGAATCTTATATAAACCAGACAACATAACAAATTTTGGTTGATAATGTTCAATAGGTCATATAACTACTGTGCATGTAAATAGGAAGTGCAGTTTTGGTTTCTGCACATGCATAATGATGTTACTCGATTTTAATTGGAAACTAGTAATTATGGTATATTTAGCGATTTGGGATGAATATGCAAGCAGAGTGAATTTGTTTGTATTGTAAACATCACATATGATGTGTTGGAACGTATTAAAGCCAAATAAAATGTTATGAAACACAATGGATGCACCTTTAAGCATTCTAATTATTATTTCAATAAAATTTAAGGACATTTGTCAAACAATTTATTTGTTGCAACGGAAAACGAATGCGGAAGTAATGCAAATATTGGATGACGGACATACGGGATCGTACAGATTGATTGGCACTGAAGATAAGATATATGTATCCAATCCGTTATCATACAACTTGTTTCACTTCTTTGTATAAAACTGCAGATTTGCAAACCATATAGACATCCCTCACCCGAAAAATTAAATTACTTTCTGTGCATTCATGTACACATTATCTCGTCTCAGTTCAATCATACATGTCAACATTCAATTTTACGTGTTTTCAGTAAACTCTCTTGCATTCAGAACTCAATATCAATTGTTTTGCTTTAAGTTTTGAATAAGAAAATCTAGATATTAGTAAACGTTAAAGGGGAAGAAATTGAAAGAAATACATAAGCCAGTGTTAACAACGTTATTATTCATTTTAAAATATTTAAAATGAACCACACAGCAATTATCAAACTCAGGGAACAAAATTTACTTCATATACTTATTTAAAATATACAAAAAGTCTGCATTGCACTTTCATTATAACTGAAAACTGTTCTGAGTACAAATACTTCTTATTCTTAAAGAAAAATAATCTAGGGGAAAGCGTTATTTAGCTTAGTTTAATTTAACAAACTTTTCTCAACTAGTTTAAATTATATATTGATTTTGAACATGTTAATTTACTTAGTTTCAATTACTTATCAAGCAAACTATATTATATATATATTATATAAGTATTTAAAGCAGTAAAAAGTGTATTGCTGTCGGACAGAAATATATTTGTCCATGATTAATACGTCCATTAATTCTATATATAGAATCAAATGTTAATAAGCCTAGATCAGTTGTTTCACACTTTAAACAATAAACATTCAACTTCTATATGCCGAAATGTCAAAATAGATATGAATAAAGAAAGATAAATGACAATAGGATTGTATCACTGGTATTTTCAACAAGAGCAATCAGGAGAGATAGCTTATCCCCCCCGTCCCACAAGTTGAATAATCAGTTCTAGCAGTGTATAGTTAAAACTAGAAGGTGTTTTTGCTCGTAAAAACAGATGTCTCCTTCTTCACCCAATACACTTTAACTTATTTCCTTTCTAAAAGACAAATGCACAAAATATTGACATGGAAACAGAAAAAAATAAAGTTCAAAAAGTTCAAACCCCAAAAAGGCACATCAACATCATATGAGGAGGTAGTATACACTATTTGGTGAGGATAGGTCAATCAGTTTTTAAAATCCACTCCTGAAAGAAACTCTACCCTTTCAATAAACATAGTCAAAAGTGTTGCCATAGAAACAGAAACATAATCAAATTTTCAAAAAGGCACATCTACGTGATATTGGGAGACAGTATACACCATTTTGTGATGATTGGTCAATTAGTTTCAGAGATCTGCTCCGGAAAAAAACCCTACAGTTCAAATAGACAAAGTCCAACTTGTTACCATGGAAACAACAAAAATATGAAATTTCCAAAAAGTTCAAACTCCCAAAAAGCACATTTACAAATATTGGGAGGCAATAAACCAAATTTTGTGTAGATCGGCCAAGTAGTTTTCGAGAAGTGCTCCGGAAACGATGTCATCACGGACAGACGGAGCAAACGACTATATCCTCCTGCATTATATGCCGGGGGATAATAATATAATTGCACTGTTCAATCAAAAATTTAATCGACGGTAACATAAGTAAAGTTATTAAGGCTATATCTTAACATCCTACATACACTCTACATACCCAAGTTATTCAATCTATATATTAGACCTGCCTAAATGGTTAACATCCTACATGCACTCTACATACCCAAGTTATTCAGTGCATAAATTAGACCTGTCTAGATGGTTAACATCCTACATGCACTCTACATACCCAAGTTGTTCAGTCCATAAATTAGACCTGCCTAGATGGTTAACATCCTACATGCACTCTACATACCAAAGTTATTCAGCCCAAAAATTAGACCTGCCTAGATGGTTAACATCCTACATACTCTCTACATAGTGAAGTTATTCAATCTATATGTTAGACCTGCCTAGGTGGTTAACATCCTACATACACTCTACATACCCAGGTTATTCACTCTATATGTTAGACCTGCCTAGATGGTTAACATCTGACATACACTCTGCATACCCAAGTTATTCAGGCTATATCCTATACCTGTCTAGGTGGTTAACATCCTACATACACTCTACATATACCTACGGTAAACCTTATCTGCCATAACATACATATCGTACGTATCAGTGTAACCAGTTGTGTATGAAGAAAGTATATCTATTCAAGGAAGGAAAGTTAGTTAGGAGGTTTGTATTGTTCATTAGCTTGATGTTTTTGCATTAGGCCCTAAACTTGATTTAAAAATTTTTACTTTCAGTGAATTTTAATTTTTCAAAATAATAAAGAATATATCAACATTCGTAGCGCCGATGAATGACTCCGATTCTCATTGTTTTTATTTTAGAATGAATGTGCGGTAGCCTTCATCAAATATAAAGTCATGGAAAAGTGACATGTTATTCCTAGACAATGACAATAACAATGGCAGATATGTAAAGAAGGAACATCCTCTCTAATTTCGTTTCCGCAGAGAATACACCCCGATATATAGAAGCCTCACTTCAGTCATATATCTTAGGTAAAGATATCATTACTGCAATTTACTTGCGTATATTATTTGCCGGAGGGGGCGGGATAGCGCAGTGGTTAGCGCGTTTGGCTTCGGATCAAGAGGTCCGGGGTTCGAATCCCGCCAGGGGCACGGCAACTTTTGTCTGCAGTAGCGAACTGTTCTACACGCAGTCAGGTTTGGGTGCAATGCTACACTGAATTTCAGTGCAGTACCACCCATGGTTCGCTAGTTCCAGCCGTTGCTCGCAGGTTTCACCGCAATGCATAGCCACATGGCGGTGCGGGCTTTCTCCCTGCCATAATACTAGCAGCCGCGATATAAGTGAAATACTCTTGAAAGCGGCGTTAAACCCTAACCCACTCACTCACTATTTGCCGGAGAAGCTGAGTATAACAAGAAATTCCACGATTAAACTGGCAATACTACTAGAATCACGATACATATAAGGAATTCAAGGATACTGTTGAAGTTTTATGAATTGTGTAAATTCTACATGTGATGTCCATGCACATGATATCACCAAATGCCAACTCCATTTTTGATTGTAAATAATATAAGTTTTGGACATCAATTTGATACGATTCACTACCCGAAAAGGCAAGTCAACATGCAAGCTACGTGTTCATGTTTTCATTTATTAGATTTTCTACCCAACGCTTCAGTATTTCAGCAAAATTATAAATCACAATAAGCACTTACCTCGAAAGTTTTTTTTTGCTATGGTATTATCTGTAAGAAAGACACCCCAGAAGTGTTTTTACAAATTTTAAAATGCCCTTAATTTCGTCAGTTCGTCAAAAGGATAAGAATTATAAACTTAAGGTGTACCTAAGGGTTAAAATGTAGTCGAAATAATACTTAACTGACGACTGTCACAGAATGCTTGGATTCAATGTGAAGGTTATTATGAATTTGCATTACTTTTGCAACGCCAAGTTGCATGACAATGTCCAATGGCGGCCAAAAAAACGAGACACCGAACGAGATTTCAGTTCAAGCAGTTGATTCAAGGGAACTAACTGCTGTGGATTAAAGTGTCCATAAAATTTTCCTGGAAATTCATTTCGATCACAAATGGAAATCGGATTATCACGGTTCGGTATTGAAGAAAATTCGGACAATGTTTTTCTTACATATGTATTAAATTTAAAGTGCCCGAAGTTCTTGCATAAAAAAAACTAGGGTAATCACTAATATGATCTCGAAGGATCTAAGGGTTAAATAACATCATCAAACATTATCTAAGGGTTAAATTAAATTGAATCATCTGTATCCAAGGGTTAAATGAAATTATCGGAATGTGTCCAAGGGTTAACTAAGGGCCTAGACTACAATTACTAAATTTGAAGTGCGACATGTCAATCAGACGGGGAAAGTCCGATGTTTTTGCCTACTGCAGTACGGTACACACACAAAAAAATCCAACGTTTTCTTTACATTCCATTTTAGGAAACCAGCACTAGCCCTAAACTTATGAATTGATATATCATGTGCTGGACGTAGGGTTGATTGGTATCCTAAGGGCTAATGGGGTCAGTACAGCAGCGACCGATCTTCCGTTTTTATCAACAAACATGGCGTCATCGCCTCGACGGGAAACAACGTCTGCGCATGTCCGATAGGTAAAATAATATTCTAGAACATAAATAATAAAGAACAAAAAAGCGAGCCCTTATATGGTGAGGGATTCTAAAGTCAGGCCACAATTTGGAATAACAATGATCAAAACTTATGTTCATTATTGATTTCATAATATATATTGTCAAAGATATACAGCATTTCTGATGTCAGTATCATGTTGACTAAATGGTTAACAAAAAAACACACACACACACACACAAGCATCTAATCGAACGTAACTCGATTATCGCAAGTCAATGCTTTCCTTAAAAAAATATCAAATTAAATTAATTTTGATATTTTATTCATAGTTCATGAAGTCAGTTAGGAGATGCAAATAATATGCTGTAATGTCCGTAGAGTAGGCCTACGTAAAGTTTAATATCGCCAGTTCTTGCCGTGTGATAAAGTTATTATTATTATAGCAAACGTGTTCACAGAGGTTTTCGTAAGCATTATAATATCTATTGCTGTTCTAAAACATACAGATCTAACATTATTTATCATAATTGATATATTAGATTACACAAAATAGCCCATCAAAGGTAGGCTACCATTTAAATTAACAAAAACAAAATAAGGACAGCTATTTAACGCAATTGATCATTTATTACATGTATTACGGTACCCTGCTGTTGTAGCGCGAACATCTGTCAATCATTCATCACGTCATGAATATTCATACATGCGTGGCTGGTTAACGCTCAAAACCTGCTACGCGGGTTAGCATCTAACACTAACCGCGCCATGCTAGCGAGCATGTGTGAACTAAGGGAGCTAACTCTCAATGAACAGCCTCAGGACTTAAAGAAGCGTACATAAATTGTCTTCAGTCAAAATATATTTTACATATAAAATAACACTTTAACCTCAGTTCATAATGCTAAAACCATTTCAACAACTAACTAACAAGGAATACAAAAACATATATATAAACTTGGCAAACTTTATTACACCGTGTTGATTATTATATGTGTCAAAGGTCAACATGCGGGACCGCATAAAATAAGGCACATATAATAACTCCCCAGCCCAGTGTAACAAAGTTTGAAGAAGAAGAGTAATAAAATTAATAACCTAAATCCCTGGTTATTAAAAAATAAATTTGGTAATAAAAGACAGTGAATCAATACACATCAAAAGTATTAGAAGCAAAAGTCAACTCTGAAGTAACTGACATTCAATTCAATTCATACTGCTCACTATCACTTTTTAATGCCAGATGCCATTTCAGACAGGGCATGGAATTTCTTTTCTGATCTCATTTCGATATATCTCAAATAGGCATTACTCTTCCAAAAGCCAATGTCTTGGATAAGTTCACCTGGTATACCAATATCAAAAGCCCAGCTGGCTCCACCTCTTCTAAATGAATGTCCAGTAAGTGCACCAGGCTTTCCAGCCAGGTCCAATATGAAGTTGACAATGTCGATAAACATAGGTTATCCTAGTTGCTTACCATCACTACCACAGATCAGTGGTGAAATGCTCTTGTCACTGTCAAGGGCATTGTGTAATGTTAATAGTTGCTCTATTCCATCAGCTGGGTTGATTGAATTTCTTGGTAGTGATGGCATGAAAACTTCAAGTGTTTTTTAGCGATACTGAAGTGTTTTTGTCCACTTTAAGCAAACTGTATAACCCAGCGGATTAAGAATAACATCACTCACTGTGATGTGTTTCACTGGATCAAATTCTGTTCCACAGAGAAAATTTCCTGGCCTTAGCATTCCGAAGAAGCCCAACAAGCAGGAAACCCATACTGAAGCACCAAAGAGATTAGTCACATCAAGTCTGTCTTTCAAGCGTAATAAATGTTCCGGCTTAACAGGATTTGCACCAACTTGATAGTCACCCAATTCTCTTTTAACGCCTTTTAAGATATGCATTACTTTCCAGTCACAAACAGGATCTGTAAGGCTGTTAGCTTTGTGAAGATTGGTGATTATGCACAAATACTGCCTAACACTGGCAAACTTAAAGGGGCAGTAGCACGTTTTTTCACTCAAAAAAGTTGATGAAATGTATTTGAAAAATAATTTCACTAACAGTAAAACATCATTCTCTCTTCGGAAAATAAAGTTTAAAATTAGTGTACATGTTTCGGTAAAGCCATGGGAATCGTTTTTGTAATACAAAATAATAAATTGTGTTCACAATAAAATGGCCGCCATGTAATTTTTGCTTTATACGCAACAAAATTATTACCACTACAGATAATTGGTTTGTGTAATAAGATGTTTTACCCCCTAAAGTTAATTTAAATGACATAAACTATCATTATAAATGGTAAATTTGAAAAAATAAATTTTGCAAAAAAACGTGCTACAGCGCCTTTAAGGCTTTTGACATCGACCAAATATGCAATATAAAGTGCCACATCATCTGGAGACAAAGGTACCGATTCTATACGCACAATATCACAAAAATTTCATGTAACACTTCATTTGGGCACTGAAAGTCTTCTTTGTAGTCTGTGCCCAGCCCTGGCTGTGTAGGCGGGATACAGTTGTTTGAAGCATCTGTCGGAAGCTGTAGTCCCCATCTGTAATTGATAAACTTAGGTGACATATGATAGCACAGATGGGGGATATCAAACGGTGTTAATTGCAGACTACTCATCATATCATACACTACAGTCAACTTTCCGGGCTCATGTAATCTAGAAATTGCATCTGCCAAATTGTTCCTGTGTCCTGGAATATATTCAACTTTTAATGAGAAATTATAAGATGCTTTCAAATAACACAGATAACGCAGATAATACATTATAAAGGGGATATGACAGCTGCCCTTATTAATGAAAGCCTTTGCAGATCGGTTATCACTATGCACGATAACTCTTTTGTTCCTCCATTCACGATCCCATCTACATGCAGCCAACACAATAGCTAAAGTTTCTTTTACGTTAATGTGCATATCAGCCACATTACTCATATTATGTTGCCAGTTAACGTAAAAGAAATCACCGGCAAAGTAACCACCGCATCATATATCACAGGCATCTGTTCCAACAGATACAATCGGCCGCTGATCCAAAAATGTTGTTTCACCATTAAAATAATGCAAAAAGTGGAGCCACCAATCAATGTCGGCTTTAAAATCGGCATCAAGCTTACATCGAGCACTCGACGATAACAGTGAATTCTTGAGGTTAAGTACTCTCCGGAAGAAAGTCCTCCCACCTTGAATGAGCATACTGGCCTAGTTCAGTCTTCCCACTAGTCTCTCAAGCTGCTTCTTACTGGCTTGACTCTTAATAGAAAAATCCTGTAAAATGCAATATAGTTCCTGGAGTTTACCTGTAGGCAACGCAAGCGTGCAATTGCTAGAATCAATAACTATGCCAAGAAACTTGAGTCTCTGGGATGGACCATCAACTTTTTGCCAGTTTTTAGAAAAACCTAAATGACGAAGAGTTCTGATTAGTTTGAGCTGCTGGGCACTGCATTCATCACAATTCTCACATACAATAAGGAAGTCATCAATGTAAGCAATGACAGTCGCGCCAAAGCGTGTTTTCATTATTCTACAAACTGCAGCACTCAGTGTCTGAAAAATTTTACAACTCTTAGACGCCCCAAAGGGGAGTTTCTTGTCATATAAATATTGCACCGACTCTCGTCCCTGAAATTTCCAATACAAGCCGGTTAAGGGATACTTGCTTGGGTGGATAGCAACTGTTCGATAGGCTGACTTTAGGTCGACCTTAGTTAGAAAACTGCCTGGTTTGATTAATTCCACAGCATGTCTTAAGTCCATATATTGACATCCACAGTTTACCATATAACTATTCATATTACTACCAACAGGCAGGCTTCCATCATGTATTAAGCGAACTTTCTTAGTGTCCCCATCTTTTGGTATAGCTGCAAAAGGACTGACAATAGTCTGTTTACTATCTGTTAAAACATAGTTTCCAAGTTCAATTTCATCCCTAATAACTGTCCCTACAGTGTCTTTATTATCATTTGCTGACCGGTGATTCGGTGTAAACACATCCTCAATTTCCAAGCTATTTATATCTTCAACCAATTTGAAACCATGTTCAACACCAGATAATATGTAGTCTCCATCTACGTCATCAGGTGGCAGCAAGTCCCTCCATGCCTCAAGCTTTAAGGAAGTAGGGACAGAATTTATTGGTTTTTTGACTCTTCAAAGGATTTCCTGTAACCGACACTTGACCTCTGATTGTTGTTGAAATCAGACTGCTGCCAGTTGTGTTGCTGACCAGTATAGCCGGCTTTACGACAGGTAATGCACACATGGGAAAGCCTGCAGAACTCCTCTCTACAGCTACCAAAATTAAAGCGCCGGCAGATTTCAGCACCTTCATCATCAAATGGGCCTCGACGACGATGACGTCCATTTCTCTGGACATTCTGTTGGCCAGAAGTAGCGCGACCTTGATCCTGCATTTGTTGTAGGGCTCGTGCAGTATTTGAGTCCGGCTTAGGCACTAACTGAAAATCTCTTACATCTTGCAGAGCCGTACCCCATCTGAAACCTTCTGCCATCTGCTTCTGCCTGTACTCCTGGTCGTACAAGAGCACGCTCGCCCAAACATATTTCGATGACAAACGGCTGATGTCCTGAATATATTTTAGGTAATCTTGTATCCCTTGTGAGTCAACCTCACCATCACTGATCATCTCTTTGAGTATGCCGACATTCGCATAAGTCCATCTCTCTAAAGATACTTTACAAAGATTTGCTTTGGCCTTTCCTATGTCTAACACAAGGCCCTCTCCGAGCTCAATAGTTTTCCTGCTTTTGCCGATCATGTCAAGATTGTCTACCCAAAAGTAATCCGTAATTTGGCGTGTTTTCTTACCTCGTGTAGATGAACTTGAACTTGCACTGCTTGACCTTTGAGTCGCGGATGCAGGCGGAGTAGACTGCTCGATTGCCGATATGTCTCTTCGGAGTTTTTCCCTCCTGTTGATTAATTCCATGTGCTTTAATTTTTATTCTAACGCAGCACATTCCGCCTCGATGTCCGATGTTTGTTCCACTATTGTGTCAGTGACGCCCAGTCTTGATGGCGTGTTGGCCTGGGAACTTGGCGCCGATTTGATAGCACTGATTTTTGGGGATGGCTTCAAAGCTTCCAGCATTTCATACATTTTAGCCCTCGCCGCCAGACATTTAGTCCTCACATCGCACTTCTCATCATGTGACATTTCGAAAGTTTTGTAAACTAACGTTACCGCTAATTTGTTTTCTTCAAATTCATCATACCGTCTGCGCCATGCTAGCGAGCATGTGTGAACTAAGGGAGCTAACTCTCAATGAACAGCCTCAGGACTTAAAGAAGCGTACATAAATTGCCTTCAGTCAAAATAAATTTTACATATAAAATAACACTATACCCCTGACAATCATTCAATCCATCCAAAGACATGTTTTTTCTCACCAAGTACAGAAAAACTATTCATCCGATTCTTTTCAAACTTTGCAACAAACTTCTACACTACCAGTAACCAGGAGAGGTGCAGTACGTGTACCGGATTAAAAAAATTACAAGCTATTTTATGAACTTTTAGGATTTCTTAATTTCTATATTTTTTTATTCAGTCATTTTCTGAGATTTAAATTTGTACGACCAATTATAGAAAAGCTATTCATCAAATCACTTTTCACAAATCTTTAACACTACCAGGAGAGTTACAGTGCAGAGCAATTTTATGAATTTTTAGAGAAATTCTGTATTTTTTACTCTGTCATTTTCTGAGATTTATTTTTTTTATACCAATTGCAGAAAATCTATTTATCCAATTCCTTTCCAAACTTCACAAATCTTCTATACTTCTAAGAGGTGCAGTGCTTGATTGCAAATGATGTTGTGAATTTGGAATTTCTGTGTATTGTGTACTTCATCGTATTCTCACATCTAAATTATTGTCTGACTGATTGCAGAAAACCATTTCAGTCAATTTTAAAAATCTTTTACACTATCTTCTACTACATAATCTTCGATATGACAAATATGTTTCAGATTGGACACTGATAATTACATAATACATTTTTAAAATGGATTAATATGATTGAACTATATGAAATGATTCTAAAGAGATTGCATAAGAAGTGTTTGGGATATTAGTGAGCCAGCTTACATGCTTGTTTATTTTTCAGTTAAGCATTCTAGTATAAAGATTCATTTCAATTTCTTTCCCAGGTCACCATTGAAGTTTAAAGATTAAAGAATGACAAAGTTGTGAAGAGCTCTGGAATCAACCCACCCCAGTGAAAAAGAAACCGGGATTCCAGCGGGATCCCAGTGTATCCCGGTGGAATCCCGGTTTTCAGACCGGGATATACTGGGAATAGGTGGGATGACCGGGATTAGTTTTCAACAACCGGGATCCCGGTTCCATCGGGAAAATATGACATTGAAATCCCGGATCAGACTGGAATTTATACTGAAATCCCGGATCAAACCGTGAATTTCATTTTTCAAACCCCTTAACAAACCGAGATTTCACTGAGAAAATTAATATTTTAAAAAGTTCCTAAATTAGGATTACTATATTGCGCACAAATGGAAATCACAAACAATCTCCGGATTCTAATAAATCCCCATTCCAACAAAGTAAAACAACCATAAATTAAAATTTTCCATAAATATTGGTTCTTAACTTTTCATCTCCCAAAACTTATGTTTACATAGAGATAAATGAATATAGGTATGTGTACTCAATTAATGTCTCTAGTTGGCACAGACTCATCCTACTATATCCTTTTTTCTTCAAAGATCTAAAAACAAAAGTGTGGAAAGTTGAAAAAAAAGCAAAGAATTTGTGCCGAATAGTGCAAAGGCAATATATATGTATGCCTTATGATATTGTAATATAATTTTTTGATATTTATTTAAAATAAAATTGTTTCCTTTTCTACAGGCAATGTGGATTTTTTGTTTTACTATAACACTTAAACAAATATCGTTTAATGGATTATTATTTAGAACTACCATCAAAACTTGCTAAAAATACTTTCCTTTAAATGTGCATTTTATGTAAATATTTCAATTTAATTAAATACTTTCATTTGACAAGGCAGTTTCATTTTGTTCTATTTCCTAATGATATTTATAAGTTTTAAGGGATTTTATGGGTGCTTCTTCCACTCTTAAACTCAAAGCATTGCATGCAACGTTTTATCAGCTAATATGGTGCTCAGTCTTCAGTGCAAGGAGCTCTAGCTCCAAGCTCTTTGCAGCGTTCATTGCACCCTTTTGGGTTTACTTAAGCTACAGTGATGTTGGGAGTTTTGTAGAATAGCAGACGCCAAAAGGTGGGAACCAAAACAATAATGAAGTAGATCTTAGCAATGTAATTTCTTGTCAAAAACATCATGTCTAGAGCCAGAGAGGCTCCACCCTCAGGTATCCTCGAGTGCCCAAAGTTCGTGGCCCTAAGCATCTGTCAATAATTTCTCTTCAATAAATGCATGTCAGCCTAGTTTGAAAGTTTACAGCAAAATTATAACATTTTATGAATTACCTGACAGGATCAGGTGGATATTTTATATTATAGCAGAAGCTTTGACCAAGGAGAAACATTTGCTGTCAAAAAACGAGTGTAGTGGCCTTGAGACACAAGTTCGTGACCTTTGATTTAATGCTGTTTTCTTCAAGACTAATTATGTGTGATTAGTCAAGTATGGTCATCTGTTGACCTGACATATTTTTCTTTCAGAATTGAAGGCATTCTTTATACAATTTAATATATTTTGTTATTGTAGAGGTAAAATAACTCTTAATGTATTTATTTTCCAGAAAAATTATGACAAACTTGCTTAATATTTATTTTGATAATATTTTATTCACAAACAACTTTATACATTGATTGACTGACAACACCATGTGAAGAAATAACCAATGCTCAAATAAATGAATATGAAATTAAATAATGATAAATATTTTTCTCAAGTAACTTATTTTGAAATTATTATTTTTTAACATCTCTATTAATATTTTGACAAGCCAACAGAAGACTTCTCTGGCTTAATAAAATAAGTTGTGTGACGACCAGTATTTGATTGTTGGCACACTGCCACATGACCTACTTTTGGAAAGCAGACGACATGAAATGAAATTCATACATAATTCTGAAAAAAATTTATCGACTTTTGAAAATCAAGACATTTTGGAGGTAGAATAAACAGTGATTTTGAGCATATTTGTTGACAAAATTGGCATTGTAAATGTTTAATTGGTTAAATGCTACTGCAAGTTGTATAAATCAATTTTGTTTGTGTTTTGAAACAATAGTCCGGGCGTTTCAGATATTTTGCGCGAGTCATAATGGAGCGCGCACATGTGTAAATGACGTCACGAACTTAGGATACTAACGAACTTAGGGCACCCTACCATATAGTAATGCTTAAACTCTTATTTGATCTTCTTATCAGCCCATGTTGTCTGTTTTAATGTGTAAAGTACTGGGCAAGTGTTAGTTCATGCATAAAATAATGTAAACTCTATTATCATGTTGAGTAAGTTTTCCTGACATTTTGTCACTTAGTAAGAGTTTATTTGAGTTATATTTTAGTACTTTCAAGTTGCAAGTAGCATATATTCAAGTAAAATTCATGTCTTCTACTCATATTTTCCTGTTTGAATCAAATTACTTGTGTCATGATCACTGGTCAAACAATCTCAGAGTAAGTAATTCTTAGCAGAGTAACCAAGTGTAAAATAATTAATTACTAAGAGTTCATTTATATTCATTTCAAAGATAGTTTGCTGATAGTGTTTACTCTGTATAATGATTTGTAACTACATACTATTGAATTAATAACAGAACAGTAACTGTTAACAAAGTGTGTTTTCTGTTTGTTGCAGAACATGACTGTTTCCCGCCTTTTCCTCCCGGCGGGATCCCGACAAATCTCGCTTATTCTGCCGGCGGGATCCCACCGGAATCCCGCTGGGATCCCGACAAATCCCGCTTTTTTCTCCCGACGGGATCCCAACAGAATCCCACTGGGATCCCGACAAATCCCGCTTTTTTATCCCGGCGGGATCCCACCGGAATCCCGCTGGTATCCCGACAAATCCCGCTTTTTTCTCCCGGCGGGATCCCAACAGAATCCCACTGGGATCCCGACAAATCCCGCTTTTTTATCCCGGCGGGATCCCACCGGAATCCCGCTGGTATCCCGACAAATCCCGCTTTTTTCTCCCGGCGGGATCCCACCGGAATCCCACTGGGATCCCACCGGGATCCCGACAAATCCCGCTTTTTTCTCCCGGCGGGATCCCACCGGAATCCCACTGGGATTCCCGGTAATTTTTTCATTGGGGAATTGCATGTATCAACCCTAAAATGGAAACGGAATTGGTAACAACAGGGCCTTGGTTTAAGATAACATTCTTATTTCAGTAAAGGCAGCACTATTTATCTTAAAGGGGACTAGCACATTTTTTAAACATTTTAATTTTTTTAAATTTCCCATTTAGAATAATGGTTTATGTCATTTATTTTTACTTTAGAGGGTACAACATCTTATTACACAAACCAATTATCCATAGTGGTAATACCCTTGTTGTGTATAAAGCAAAAATTGCATGGCGGCCATTTTATTGTGAACACATTTTATTATTTCGAATGACAAAAAACGATTGCCATGGCTTTACGGAACCATGTACACTCATTTATAAATTGATTGTCCGAAGAGGGAATCATCCGAATGGTGTTTTACTGTTGGTGACATTATTTTTAAAATACATTTTATCGCCTTATTTGAGTGAAAAAAATGTGCTACTGCCCCTTAAGCTAACTTGAACATCATCATATGTTTTAGCTAATCTGGCCCAAGGGGCCTCGAGAGGCCCCAATGGGCTTTTAGCATGACATGGCATCTGTCCGTCCGTTTGAACTATTCGAGTCACTGACCGTAGAGAACTGTAATTTTGTATACAGACTCCTTGACGTATGGGGATTCTAAATTGTAGATTTGGTGATTTGGTGGTTTTACTTTCATTTAAATATAAGACTTAGTTGAAAGCTAATATGCTTTATGATGGCATATTGAGCATTTGTTATCGATCTGTCTATCTATTAGCTTAAACCTTTTCATATTTTCAAACTCTTTTCAAGTATCACTTGCTGTAGACTCATTCTCTTCCCAAAGAGGTTACTCCCTTAAGTCATCTGATCCTAACCTCTGTTCTATATTGCTTAAAATTGTGCGAAAATGGAGTGTCCTGATTGGTTGCAATTGAATCTAGTTGTGCAATCAGTGTCGCTGTTGTAAAAGTGACATTTGCCAATGACATTATTGATAATAAACATGCTTATAAATAAAGCAGACCAAATCAGAGACAAATACCCAAGGTAGTTCATTTGTTTTATTTACATCAGACATATCGAAGGATATATGCTAATGAGCAAGACCATTTAAAGAGCCATCACGGATGTTGATGAAAATATCATTTTTTTTCCAAAAATCTATCTCCGTGAAATTAATACACTTAATTTTTCCCTAATTTTCCCAACTTAAAATAAGCCGAGAAATTGCATTTATTAGTAAAGGTGTTTTCCAGTCTAAATATAGATCCAGTCTATTATTTTCAAGCGCAAAGCATTATGGTCTAGCTCACACACAGTAAACAAAGACACGAAAGAATAACACAAAATATGAGCAATGAAAGAAATCGAAATATATAATTTTTTGATGGTTATTTATTTACCATTTCATTTAATTATGTATTTGCTACAGATATTGGAATAATTGTTTTACCCAACTAGGTATTTTACTTGAATTTTATAATTAATGAGAGTAAAAATGTGTCATAATTTGCTGGTCTTATCTCGATAAAAAGAACATTAAACAGGAAATAATTTGTATATTCTCAGGACATTTAGAAACATAGTTTGTAAAGCAATCGTCACATTCAGTAATGTGTGACAAGGGTACTTTGCAAGAGAGACACGTGAAGCACGTGCAGCATATGGGTTGTTATGGCGACTTGGGCTAGAGACGAACCTTCACGCTTCGGAAGCGCTTGCTGTTTGTGTAGTACGTATTACGCAAAAAAGGGGACTCTGTTTATAAACGTCAGATACCCGTAGTGCGCGCTAGTCGAAGTGATACTTCTCTTTGAAACCAAATTGCAATACATTGTCGTGATATGAAAATTATTTAACATATGCCATGTTGTAGACAAAAGATTTCTCTGGCGAATGACGTTATAAGTATATTTTCCAAAAATTTTAAACACTAACATCCGTGATGGCTCTTTAAGGGCCATAAGAGTCAAATGCCTAGATCTTTGAAGTCACTTGGACTCTAAAAGTTGAGTTTTCATTGGTTAAAAGCAGGGATACAGTTTTTACAGTATGAGGTTCCCATTTCCCCTGCTAGGGAATTTAGCTAAAGTCCTCGATTTCAAGCGATGTAGAAGGTTAGGATAGTAAACCTGCAAGAAGTTTCCTCTGTGGGAAGAGAATGTAGACAACTGTATAATCCTGTGTATGTACTTATAAAAATATAGTGAGGTGAGATGATTTGTAGTTTTATGCTGTTTTTAACAGTATGTCACTTGTATCAGAGCTGCTTAATGTATTATTGCAGCGAGGATGCCCACATTATTGCAGCGAGAATGCCCACATCATTGTGGGTATGCATTGCAGGGAAGCCTGCGAGTATCGGCTGGAACAATGGGTGACACTATGCTGAATTTCAGTGTAACATTGCACCCAAACCTTACTGCAAATAGTTCTCTACTGCAGGGCCATGGTGTGACAACGAACCTGCCCCAGGTATAACTACGTGGGTGAAAATTATCCATGGTTCACTAATTCTAATCAATTCTTGAAAATAATGATACTAAACGATGCTCAAAAGTAATGAAACTAAAGTTGAGCGAAAACTCATTAAGCAGTATTAATCCCCAAACCACTTCACCTCACTTCACACTACATAGAGATGGAAGGCTTAACCAATAAACCTTTCAACGATTGCTCAAACCAACAGTCAAAAACTTCAGATTAACTAAATTGTTACATTAGGGACAATTTATGAATTGATCTTGATACTCTCCCCCAAATGTAGGTCACAGGGGTCATGACCTAAAAACCTATTTTCATCTTCTTCTCAAGTATGAAAATCTTTAGAAGGTAATTGCTGTGTGCAGACTCATTAGGCAATGGGGATTCTAAATTGTATATTTGTTGACCCTGTGACCCCAAATACGGGTCATAGGGGTCATGACCTGAAAGTACAAAAAGTACAAAAAGCTCTGTTGTGTACAGACTCCTTGGTCAAGGGGAGATTCTAAATTGTAGATTTGGTAAATTTATTACTGGAGATAACTTAGATATTCAACCTTAGATAATAAATCAAAGAAGCCCTGATGAGATACAGAGCCCATGGTTCTATTTTTATTAGCTCATCTGGCCTGAAAGGCCCGATGGGCTTATGGCATGGGATGGCGTCCGTCCATCCGTCCGTCCGTAAACTTTTCGCTTTTTCGACTTCTTCTCCAGAACCAATGACTCCAGAGAGCTGAAATTTAATGTACAGACTCCTTGGCTGAAGGGGATACTAAATTGTAAATTTGGTGACCCTGTGACCCCAAATGTGGATCACAGGGGTCATAACCTTAAAAGCTATTTTCATCTTCTTCTCCAGAACCAATGACTCCAGAGAGCTGAAATTTTATGTACAGACTCCTTGGCTGAAAGGGATTCTAAATTGTAGATTTGGTGACCCTGTGACCCCAAGTGTGGCTCACAGGGGTCATTACCTAAAAAAAAAATTTTCATCTTCTTCTCCAGTCCCAATGAACGTAGAGAGCTGAAATTTTATGTACATACTCCTTGACTGAAGGGGATTCTAAATTGTAAATTTGGTGACAGTGAGACCCCAAATATTGGGTCACAGAGGCAATGACCTAAAATGCTATTTTCATCTTCATCTCCAGTCCCAATGGCTCTAGCGAGCTGAAATTTTATGTACAGACTCCTTGGCTGTAAGGGATTCTAAATTGTAAATTTGGTGAGTTTGTGACCCCAAATATGGGTCACAGGGATCATAACCTAAAAGCCTATTTCAGTTTACAGCATCTTTCTGAGATTATATGTACACTTCAATCAGTAAGTAGGTAAGGGAGGTAATTTTAAAGAAAACAGCTGAGTTAAAGGCATTTCATCTTTCTGATGTGAGAGTTCTAACATGTGCTTTGAGAATATAATATGTCTGATGAAAAAGAGATATTTAGAATTAAAAACTTAGAATTGGAGGTCTAACAAAAATTATAAGTCATATTTTATCTTTGTCTCACATTTCACATATGAGTAATTATTTGTATTTTGCAAGTGAATTTGCTGATAAAGGTACACAAGTCTAAAAGTATTCTAAAGACTTAAAACAGAATCTTTTATTAAATCTAATATTATGTTCTTTGTAATTTAAGAGTAAATAATGGAGTTTTTTAATATCTCATGATATTGTGTAATTATTTGGAGAATTAATTAATTAATTAATGAGAATTTCCAGTACGAGTCAATTTGGTATACCTTATTTATATCATATTTTATACTTTATAACTGATTTAGTTTTCTATTAACTTTGCAGTTAATTTTATTCAATAGGAACAAGAAATGAGATAGATGTCTACATCATGGACATGTTTAATGTGAATCTATTTGAAATGAGAACTATTGAATACCCTTTGAAGGAATAACTTGAAGAGGAATTAAATGTTTTCATTTTACATGAGATATGTGAACTGAATATGACTAGTGATGACTGGTGATAACATAGGACTATAAAAGAAGTAGCTATATGAGATTGTGACATCACACCTATTTTCATCATCTTCTCCAGTACAGAAAAATAATTAATTGTAGGAAAAACTGCATCTAACATATAAATTTTACTGGCTGTGAGTCCAGTGTCTGCATGTTATGTAATTGCATTGTGTTGACCTCTTCCTGGCAGAAGAATGAAAACTGATAGTTACACAGAGGTTTCAGGTTACTTCAAACTACTGTGCAGCACTGTGTTATCATAGACTGTGCGTGAGACTGCTTTAGTCTTCCACTGACTCTAAAAAAAGAATTTATTCATAGAATATCACCATTTTATCAAATATTGAAAAGGAGCCTATAAGAAATGGTGAAAAAGAATTTACTAAAAAAAATTCACCAATTTATTAAGTATTGAAATAGAGCCTATGAGAAATGGGATTTTCAAAAACTGAGGCTCCTATTCATTATGTAATAAATGTTGGTATTGCCATAATGCAATTAAGAATTAAAACAATATAATGCAAAGGTGTATGATATTCATAACGAATGTTGATTTATGTGTAACCAAATTTGATAATAATTAGCAGGGGTCATGACCTAAAAAGGTTTTTTTCATTTTCTTCTACAGCCCCAGGCCATTATTGCAATAGCTTACAGTGGTGAATTGTATGCAAAGAATTGTACCCGGTATATTCATTATTATATAATGTGTGTACGATCTTAAAAAATAGTATGATCTCTCTACCACATTAGTATATGTTTGATACCAGCAATTTATTTCCAAGCTTTGTGTTGCTCTTTCAACACATATATATAGCAGATTGGCAAAGTTATGGTAACAAAATATTTTTAAACTGCTTTAATCGTTTCACTACCTAGATTCTTATTACTACATTCCATTATCTGACCATTGCTATAAAGTCCACTCCATAACATACCCCACTTATTATCTCCTGATGAGCTACAGAGGCCATGGCTCTATTTTTAACATTGTTTGATATCTATTTTGATTTTCCTTTTCTTATTAATTACTAAATGTGTTACAGTAAATCTCGGAGCGGTTTGTTTCAAATTGACCTGAAGTGGCAGAACTGATTGACCGACTACTGGTGTTTTGGATCACATAAAGATGACTATTTCAAGGTAAGTCAAAGCATAAATGCTTTATGTAGTAATACCGGAGTCTTAAAGTGTAAGCAGGGATATCTAGTGTTTAATATGTCCCTTCTTCCCAAATGTTTGCCTTGGGGGTATCCCCTAAAAAAGAGCCATGGGCTCTGTAGCTCATCAGGACTTTCACGATTTATTATCTCAGGTTGAAGACTTAGTGAGTGAGTGAATTGTTTAACAACTGCTAAATTAGGAATGAAAGATTTGTTGTTATGTAATTATAACTGCTTCAAGAGATATGTCTACACAAGATTTCAACATTCAAGTGCTTTTTGTTCAATTTATAGTAGTAAAAATAGAACCACAGGCTCTATAGCTATCCTGCTATATAGTGATTGTTGTTGACTGAAATAAAGTTCAGATAAAGTACAATTCATAGTCATAAATCTAAAACAAAAACCTCTAAAAATGATCAGTGTCAGTGCATGAGACCAACATGACTGGATCACATGGTTGTCTAAATAATGAAACTACTGCAATGATCTAGAACACATGCTCAAAGTAACCTATACAATTCAAATATATTCTCCAAATCATGATACATCATGATACAAACCAATACAATCTGTGCAGACATTTATTACATATATAATTGTGTCCTGGTTTCTTTGATACAATGTCATCCATCCCACTATCAACCTGTCCCTCCTCTATAAGTCTGTCTAACCTACCCCTTCACAAAAATACAAACCCCTGCACACACACCCCTCCCCCCCTCAACATCTGTGAAAAGACTGTCACCGTCTGTTACACCTAATTATGTACCCAGCCCTCACCACTAGCAGTAGCACTAGTCTAAACACTGATCGAATTAAAACCTATAGAGAAACAAGCAATGTGCTAAGAGACTCAGGGTCAACTATTATGTGCGTATTAAAGAGCCATCAAGGATGTTGATTAAAATATCGGAAAATTTCCAAAAATCTAACTCCGTGAAATATATACACTTAATTTTTCATGGATTTTTTCAACCCAAAATAAGCCGAGAAATTGTAATAATTAGTAAAGGTGTTTTCCGGTCTAAATATAGATTACCTAAGTCTATTATTTTCCAGCGCAATGCATTTTGGTCTAGCTCGCCAGTGTATACAAAGACACAAAAGAAAAATAAAGTTTGTGAGCAATGAAAGAAATCGAAATATATAATTTTTCGCGGTTATTTATTTAACATTTCATTATGTCCCCCGAAATTTTTTCGGGAGACATAATGTTTTCACCTCCGTCATTCCGTTATTCCGTTATTCCGAAATGCTTTCTTTTCAAGGCCATATCTAAAAAAATGTTCAATATTGTTTCACGAAACTTGGTATTTGCTTAGACCTAGTGATAGAGTGGTGCCTTTTGTTATTTTGGTTATTCTGAATTTTTTTCTTTTCCTCTAGCATTGTTAAGTAAGGGTTAGATGATTAATTTTGATTGAAAATTGGAGCGCGGGACATCACAGTGCATCACATGCACATATTTCTAGTTTTATTATCCCCTGCCACGCGTTTAGCGCGAAGCGGGGGATATAGTATTCGGCTGCGTCCGTCCGTCCGTATGAAATGGAATAACTAAAATACTATTCTCTGGATTCTTTTCATATTTTGCATATGGGTTCATCATGGGAAGAGTAATGTTCCTACAGAGGTTTGTGACCTTGACCTTCATTTCAAGGTCACGACGAGACTTTGTCATTTTACCCTTGTCAGCGGGATATCACAAGAATCATTCACTGGATTCTCCTCATATTTATGTCTCCCCCCGAAGGGTCGGGAGACATATTGGTTTTAGCTGAGTTCCCGTCGGCGTTCCCATTTCGTTTCCGGAGCAGATCTCTTAAACTATGTGACCAATCATCACCAAACTTGGTATACTGTCTCTCCATATCGTGTAGATGTGCCTTTTGGGGGTTAGAGATTTTTAAAAATAATTTTTTTTTTTAATTGAATTATACAGAGAACATTAATGGTGCTTTATGATAGTATTTTTTAGAGGTTTGGAGCATTTGAGGAAGGGGGAGACATCTGTTTTTACGGGTAAAAACACTTTCTAGTTTACACGTAGCTTCTCCAAGGAAAGACAAAGGGCTGATTAGATTTTGGTGACCTTGACATTATTGTCGAGGTCACTACGGAACTTTGAATTTTTCGACATGTTAATGTACATGTAAAGCTTGTCAGCGGGATATCTCCAGAACCATTCACAGGAATTCCATCATATCTTACACAAAGCACCTCCAAGGGAAGATGACGGGCTGATTAGATTTTGGTGACTTTGACATTATTCTCAAGGTCACAGTGGAACTTTGAATTTTTCGACATGCTAATGTACATGTAATTCTTGTCAGCGGGATATCTCAAGAACCATTCACAGGAATTCCATCATATCTTACACAAAGCACCTCCTAGGGAAGACGATGGGCTGATTAGATTTTGGTGACCTTGACATTATTCTCAAGGTCACAGTGGAACTGATTTTTTCAACATGATAATGTACATGTAAATCTTGTCAGCGGGATATCTCCAGAACCATTCACAGGAATTCCATCATATCTTACACAAAGCACCTCCTTGGGAAGACAAAGCCCTGATTAGATTTTGGTGACCTTGACATTATTCTCAAGGTCACAGTGGAGCTTTGACTTTTCCGACATGTTTGACAGTCGATTTTGCTGATTTTGACATTATTTTTCAATTTTGAAGTATTAATTTGCGGCGGGGGATTATGTCACCTTAGTGACAACCACTTGTTATGTATTGTAACATGATTTTGGTGTATCCTTGATTCTCTTTGGTTTATTTGCCTATGTTGAATTACAATGAATACCCGCAAATTACTTGGGGCGAATCACCGCGAACATATACATCGTGTTCACAAGATTCGGCCCGACTCAAAATTAATTTTTTCTATTTCTCTTTATATGTGCTCCTTACTCAAATTTGACAGGTGGCATTGTCATTTTCTTACTTGTGTATAACAGTATAGGTCACAAATAACTCGCAAAATTAATTAGTTTCAAGTAACTAAAAAACTTTTAACAAGTAAGATTTGTCCAAGTTTGACGCCATCTTCCATGCGGCTGTGTTTACTGAATGCCGTTGCCATGGCATGACGCCATAGTGATCAACCGTTTTGACGTCACAATGCTAGCGTCATTGTCACAATGGGTTAGGGAAAGTTTAAGATTTTTGTTCCTAGGTCTTTTACTGTGTTGATGTCGTAGATAAATGTTTATCGCCATCTAAAAGGATACGTGAATATTATGAAGTGAACATAGTTGAGTGACACTGTTTGAGCTTATGTGTAAATTGTTGCTAATGTACATATTACGCCGAGTATTTACATTTGCTTTGACCTGACCACACCTCTAACAAAAATGGAACAGTCCCAAAGTCCTTTCCACTCAGAGATAGGTACGCAAAAAGAGAGTTCGTTTCAAAACGCCTGATAACTAACGGTCATGTTACAATATCGATAAATGGTTGCTAACGCCGTCGGTTTTAAACTAAATTTGCGGGTGTTGAATAGCAATGAATCCCTGAAATTTTACAAACGCAACTATTTATCTTATAATTGTCTACAGGTATTGGAATAAATGTTTTCCCAACTAGGAATTTTTCTTGAATTTTATGATCAATGAGATTACATTTGTCATAATTTGCTGGTCTTAAAGCTCAATAACAAGTACATTAAAGAGACATTGTAACATGATTTCGTAGGATCCTTGATTCTGATTGGTTGATTTGCCTATGTCGAATGACAATGAATACCCGCAAATTACTTGGGGCGAATCACCGCGAACATATACATCATGTTCACAAGATCCGGCCCGACTCAAAATTTTATTTTTCTATTTCTCTTAAAGGTGTATCCATTGTGTTTCATAAAATTTTATTTGGCTTTAAGACGTTCCAACACACCATATGTGCTGTTTACGATACAAACAAATTCACTTAGCTTGCATATTCATCCCCAATCGCCAGGCATATCATAATTACTAGTTTCCAATTAAAATCGAGTAACATCATTATGCATGTGCAGAAACCGAAAGTGCACGTCCTTTTTACATGCACAGTAGTTATATGACCTATTGAACATTATCAACCCAAATTTGTTATGTTTTCTGGTTTAAATAAGATTCCAAAATTACGTTTGACTCATTGGCGCGCGCCACACGCTGTGCATTGTCCGGTTTTCGATCAGAAATCAATACTTTTACCTTCATATCATCAATATACTAAGCTGAGTATCATAAAAATGGTAGTTTTCGTTAACAGTTGGTACTTCTCGATAAAATAAGACCATTTATAACGTTTGGCATATTTGACCCCCAACAACACAATGGATGTACCTTTAATATGTGCCCCTTACTCAAATTTGACTGGTGGCATTGTCATTTCCTAACTTGTGTGTAGTAGTATAGGTAACAAATAACTCTCAAAATCAATTAGTTTCAAGTAACTAAAATGTTTTCAACTAGTTAGATATTTCTAAGTTTGACGCCTTCTTCCATGCGGTTGTGTTTACCGAATGTCGTTGCCATGGCATGACGTCATAGTGATCAACCGTTTTGACGTCACAATGCTAGCGTCATTGTCACAATGGGTTAGAGCAAGTTTAAGATTTTTGTTCTTAGGTCTTTTGCTGTGTTGATGTCGTAGATAAATGTGTATCGCCATCTAAAAGGATAAGTGAATATTGTAAAGTGAACATAGTTGAGTGACACTGTTTGAGATTATGTGGAAGAGTCGCAAAGTCCTTTCCACTCAGAGATATGTACACAAAAAGAGAGTTCGTTTCAAAACGCCTGATAACTAACGGTCATGTTACAATATCGCAAATTTCAGCGTTTAAAACCTCCGGCTAACGCCGTCGGTTTTAAACTAAATTTGCGGGTGTTGAATAGCAATGAATCCCGGAAATTTTACAAACGCAACTATTTATCTTATAAAAAAATTGTATGTTCTCAGGACATTTAGAATCATTGTTTATATACATTCAGTAATGTGTGACAAAGATAGCCTAACTTCCATGAAAAGTACGTGCAGCCCGTGGGTTTCTATGGCGACTTGCGCTAAAGATCAGCCTTCATGCTTAGGAAACTGTGTGGTACGGTTTATGCAACAAAGGGGATTATGTTTATGTGACGTCAGATACCCTTAGCGCGCGCTACTCGAAGTGATACTTCTCTTTGAAACCAAATTTCATTACATTGTCGTGATATGAAAAGTATTTATCACATGTCATGCTGTAGATAAAAGATTTCTCTAGCGATTGACGTTATAAGTATACTTTCCACAAATAATTTTGTATTTGAAACACTAACATACTTGATGGCTCTTTAATGTTGGTGACTTAACATTTGGCTCATTTGATGTCCATTATAAACAGTTGAAATGTTTAAACTTTGATATTTTTTGGCATTACTGGTTTATGAGGTGAATAACACAACTTTAAATGCACTCCTGACATCCCCTTTATTTTTATCCCCCACCATGAAGTGGAAGGGGGATATAGGTTTGGGCTCCGTGTGTCCGTCCGTCTGAGATGAAAGGGACAGTTAATCTCAGAAACCGTTAAAGATAGGGTTACCAAATGTGGTTTGTTGCTTGAGGGCATGAATACCTTGATGGAGTTCGAAAATCAGAAGCGTACAATTAGTTTTTCCGGAGATTTTTGCCCTTGATCCGTATTTATGTCCCCCCCCCCCCCCCCCCCCCCCCCCCCCCCGAAGGGTCGGGAGACATATTGGTTTTAGCTGAGTTCCCTTTGGCGTTGGCGTTGGCGTCAGCGTTCCAATTTCGTTTCAGGAGCAGATCTCTAAAATTGTGTGACCAATCATCACCAAACTTGGTATAATGTTTCTCCATATCGTGTAGATGTGCCTTTTGGGGTTAGATATTTTTTTAAATTTAAATTTTTATTATTTCCATGGCAATGATTTGGACTTAGTCTATTTCAATGGTAGTGTTCGTTTCCGGAGCAGATCTCTAAAACTATGTGACCAATCATCACCAAACTTGGTATGCTGCCTCCCCATACCATGCAGATGTGCCTTTTGGGGGTTAGAGATAATTTTAAAAATTTATTTTTTTTATTTCCATGCAACAATTTGAATTATACAGAGAACATTAATGGTGCTTTATGATAGTATTGTTTAGAGGTTTGGAGCATTTGAGGAAGGGCAAACATCTGTTTTTACGGGTAAAAACACTTTCTAGTTTTGGACTTTGTTCATTGTATCTCGAAAGGGCTTTGGATCAAGAGGTCCGTGGTTAGAATCCCGCCAGGGGCACGGCAACTTTATCTTCAATAGAGAACTATTCTACACGCACTAAGGTTTGGATGCAATGCTATATTGAATGTCAGCGTAGTACCACCCATGGTTGGCTTGTTCCAAACGATGCTCGCAGGTTTCACCGCCATGCATTGCCACATGGCGTTGCGGGCTTATGCCCCTATTTCACTACGACCCGAATTGCCACGAATCGCCACGAATTGGAAAATTTGCACTTTCGTGAACATTCGTAGATAATTCGTAATTGATTCGTGATATTCGTAAATGATTCCTAGTTGATTCGGCAACATTCTTGTAATTCGTGGCATTCGTGGAAAAAAATGTGTTTGTCAAAAGATTTTCACGAATCATCTACGAATTTCAGTTTCGTAGTTGCTTCGTAAACTGTTCGTATTTAATTCGGGACGTTCGTAACAACTTCGTAAACAATTCTTGGAAATTCGTGGTTGATAATGTTGATGTTCTCATCCCGAATTAACCCCGAAGCATTTACGAATTGTCTACGAAGAGCTAATTCAATTTGATGTTGATATTGAAGTTCAAATTCGAGTGCCAGAGCAACACGTGCTCTCCATTGCGCCTCCATAATGGTTTGATGACTTGCAATCGCCGAATGGTCACGAACTATCGTATACTATTTGTACTTGATTCGTGATATCGTATCTTATTCGTGGAAATTCGTAGAACATTCGTGACTGTGTCTTAATCATTTCTTACAATTCGTAGACACTTCGTAAAGAATTCGTACATGTTTCGTAGGTTTTTAGAATGAAAAGCTACGAATGTTCGTAAACATTTCGTACAAGTGTAAATGCTGTTCACGAATTTTGCCGAATGCTCACGAATATTCACGAATTTATGCAGCCGCCTATTCCTGGTGATTCGTGGCAATTCGGGTCATAGTGAAATAGGGGCATTACTCCCTGCCATAATACTAGCAGCCGCGATATAAGTGAAATAATTTTGAAAGTGGCGTTAAACCCCAACTCACCTCACCTCACCTCTAGAACCACTGGGTTTAGGGAGCTGAAATTTTAATTTGTGTACAGACTTATTGGCCAATGGGGATTCTAAATTGTAGATTTGGTGACCCCATTACCCCAAATACTTACTGGGGTCACAGCCTTGAAAGCCTATCAGTGCAGTTTCCACCGCCGCCGCGTTTTATTTTGGCTATAACTTTTTTTGCAATATGGTTTCAAGAACTGATATACTTAACTTCCTACTTATACCCCTGGGGAATTTTTTGAACATGTTCAATGTCAAAGGTCAAGGTCACGAGTTCTGAAAGCGCTAAATAAATCCTTGTAAACACGACAACTTGAAAAATATTTGTGCTATCAGACTCTTTTTTGTTGTATATTAAGTATGGAGAATGGCCGAGATTTGATAAGGTTTTCAATAAAAAATTCAATAAAGGTCAACGTCACAGCAAGGTCACGACTTAAGCATGCTTTTACGAAAAAATGCCTTATTTAAACTATTAACACTTTGAATCATTACATGATTGGTTTACACAATGAAAAGTGATCATTGATTTTGTAACCTTGAAGATCAAAGGTCAAGGTCATGAGATATTGCTTTAGGCCATGTTAACCCTTTGATGCAATTGATCAGATCCAATCAGAAATAGGTTTTAAGAACAAAACCTCAGTGATGATTCAACTTGGCCAATGGGGATTCTAAATTGTAGATTTGGTGACCCCAAATAGGGTCATAGGGGTCATGACCTAAAAACCTATTTTTATCTTCTCCAGTTCCAAAAGGTCTAAAGAGATGAAAAGTTGTATGCAGACTCCTTGGCCAATGGGGATTCTAAATTGTAGATATCGTGATCCCCTGACCCCATATAGTCAAAGGGGTCACAACCTTAAAAACCTATTTTCATCTTTTTCTCCAGTTCCAAAAGGTCTAGAGAGCTGAAATGTTGTGTGCAGAATTTCTTTCAAGTGACCCCAAATATGGATAACATGGGTCACGATATGCAATTATATCTACACCATTTGAATTCGAAGAGTCCCCTTCTCTTCAAGATCCATGCAGAAATTGTGTAGAAGTTATGGTGACCATGGACATTACAAGGTCATGTCAACTTGTGTCCGAAGCATATCTCCCAATCTATAAATGCTAGCGCCACCCAACAACACAATGGATGTACCTTTAATATGTGCCCCTTACTCAAATTTGACTGGTGGCATTGTCATTTCCTAACTTGTGTGTAGTAGTATAGGTAACAAATAACTCTCAAAATCAATTAGTTTCAAGTAACTAAAATGTTTTCAACTAGTTAGATATTTCTAAGTTTGACGCCTTCTTCCATGCGGTTGTGTTTACCGAATGTCGTTGCCATGGCATGACGTCATAGTGATCAACCGTTTTGACGTCACAATGCTAGCGTCATTGTCACAATGGGTTAGAGCAAGTTTAAGATTTTTGTTCTTAGGTCTTTTGCTGTGTTGATGTCGTAGATAAATGTGTATCGCCATCTAAAAGGATAAGTGAATATTGTAAAGTGAACATAGTTGAGTGACACTGTTTGAGATTATGTGGAAGAGTCGCAAAGTCCTTTCCACTCAGAGATATGTACACAAAAAGAGAGTTCGTTTCAAAACGCCTGATAACTAACGGTCATGTTACAATATCGCAAATTTCAGCGTTTAAAACCTCCGGCTAACGCCGTCGGTTTTAAACTAAATTTGCGGGTGTTGAATAGCAATGAATCCCGGAAATTTTACAAACGCAACTATTTATCTTATAAAAAAATTGTATGTTCTCAGGACATTTAGAATCATTGTTTATATACATTCAGTAATGTGTGACAAAGATAGCCTAACTTCCATGAAAAGTACGTGCAGCCCGTGGGTTTCTATGGCGACTTGCGCTAAAGATCAGCCTTCATGCTTAGGAAACTGTGTGGTACGGTTTATGCAACAAAGGGGATTATGTTTATGTGACGTCAGATACCCTTAGCGCGCGCTACTCGAAGTGATACTTCTCTTTGAAACCAAATTTCATTACATTGTCGTGATATGAAAAGTATTTATCACATGTCATGCTGTAGATAAAAGATTTCTCTAGCGATTGACGTTATAAGTATACTTTCCACGAATAATTTTGTATTTGAAACACTAACATACTTGATGGCTCTTTAATGTTGGTGACTTAACATTTGGCTCATTTGATGTCCATTATAAACAGTTGAAATGTTTAAACTTTGATATTTTTTGGCATTACTGGTTTATGAGGTGAATAACACAACTTTAAATGCACTCCTGACATCCCCTTTATTTTTATCCCCCACCATGAAGTGGAAGGGGGATATAGGTTTGGGCTCCGTGTGTCCGTCCGTCTGAGATGAAAGGGACAGTTAATCTCAGAAACCGTTAAAGATAGGGTTACCAAATGTGGTTTGTTGCTTGAGGGCATGAATACCTTGATGGAGTTCGAAAATCAGAAGCGTACAATTAGTTTTTCCGGAGATTTTTGCCCTTGATCCGTATTTATGTCCCCCCCCCCCCCCCCCCCCCCCCCCCGAAGGGTCGGGAGACATATTGGTTTTAGCTGAGTTCCCTTTGGCTTTGGCGTTGGCGTCAGCGTTCCAATTTCGTTTCAGGAGCAGATCTCTAAAATTGTGTGACCAATCATCACCAAACTTGGTATAATGTTTCTCCATATCGTGTAGATGTGCCTTTTGGGGTTAGATATTTTTTTAAATTTAAATTTTTATTATTTCCATGGCAATGATTTGGACTTAGTCTATTTCAATGGTAGTGTTCGTTTCCGGAGCAGATCTCTAAAACTATGTGACCAATCATCACCAAACTTGGTATGCTGCCTCCCCATACCATGCAGATGTGCCTTTTGGGGGTTAGAGATAATTTTAAAAATTTATTTTTTTTATTTCCATGCAACAATTTGAATTATACAGAGAACATTAATGGTGCTTTATGATAGTATTGTTTAGAGGTTTGGAGCATTTGAGGAAGGGCAAACATCTGTTTTTACGGGTAAAAACACTTTCTAGTTTTGGACTTTGTTCATTGTATCTCGAAAGGGCTTTGGATCAAGAGGTCCGTGGTTAGAATCCCGCCAGGGGCACGGCAACTTTATCTTCAATAGAGAACTATTCTACACGCACTAAGGTTTGGATGCAATGCTATATTGAATGTCAGCGTAGTACCACCCATGGTTGGCTTGTTCCAAACGATGCTCGCAGGTTTCACCGCCATGCATTGCCACATGGCGTTGCGGGCTTATGCCCCTATTTCACTACGACCCGAATTGCCACGAATCGCCACGAATTGGAAAATTTGCACTTTCGTGAACATTCGTAGATAATTCGTAATTGATTCGTGATATTCGTAAATGATTCCTAGTTGATTCGGCAACATTCTTGTAATTCGTGGCATTCGTGGAAAAAAATGTGTTTGTCAAAAGATTTTCACGAATCATCTACGAATTTCAGTTTCGTAGTTGCTTCGTAAACTGTTCGTATTTAATTCGGGACGTTCGTAACAACTTCGTAAACAATTCTTGGAAATTCGTGGTTGATAATGTTGATGTTCTCATCCCGAATTAACCCCGAAGCATTTACGAATTGTCTACGAAGAGCTAATTCAATTTGATGTTGATATTGAAGTTCAAATTCGAGTGCCAGAGCAACACGTGCTCTCCATTGCGCCTCCATAATGGTTTGATGACTTGCAATCGCCGAATGGTCACGAACTATCGTATACTATTTGTACTTGATTCGTGATATCGTATCTTATTCGTGGAAATTCGTAGAACATTCGTGACTGTGTCTTAATCATTTCTTACAATTCGTAGACACTTCGTAAAGAATTCGTACATGTTTCGTAGGTTTTTAGAATGAAAAGCTACGAATGTTCGTAAACATTTCGTACAAGTGTAAATGCTGTTCACGAATTTTGCCGAATGCTCACGAATATTCACGAATTTATGCAGCCGCCTATTCCTGGTGATTCGTGGCAATTCGGGTCATAGTGAAATAGGGGCATTACTCCCTGCCATAATACTAGCAGCCGCGATATAAGTGAAATAATTTTGAAAGTGGCGTTAAACCCCAACTCACCTCACCTCACCTCTAGAACCACTGGGTTTAGGGAGCTGAAATTTTAATTTGTGTACAGACTTATTGGCCAATGGGGATTCTAAATTGTAGATTTGGTGACCCCATTACCCCAAATACTTACTGGGGTCACAGCCTTGAAAGCCTATCAGTGCAGTTTCCACCGCCGCCGCGTTTTATTTTGGCTATAACTTTTTTTGCAATATGGTTTCAAGAACTGATATACTTAACTTCCTACTTATACCCCTGGGGAATTTTTTGAACATGTTCAATGTCAAAGGTCAAGGTCACGAGTTCTGAAAGCGCTAAATAAATCCTTGTAAACACGACAACTTGAAAAATATTTGTGCTATCAGACTCTTTTTTGTTGTATATTAAGTATGGAGAATGGCCGAGATTTGATAAGGTTTTCAATAAAAAATTCAATAAAGGTCAACGTCACAGCAAGGTCACGACTTAAGCATGCTTTTACGAAAAAATGCCTTATTTAAACTATTAACACTTTGAATCATTACATGATTGGTTTACACAATGAAAAGTGATCATTGATTTTGTAACCTTGAAGATCAAAGGTCAAGGTCATGAGATATTGCTTTAGGCCATGTTAACCCTTTGATGCAATTGATCAGATCCAATCAGAAATAGGTTTTAAGAACAAAACCTCAGTGATGATTCAACTTGGCCAATGGGGATTCTAAATTGTAGATTTGGTGACCCCAAATAGGGTCATAGGGGTCATGACCTAAAAACCTATTTTTATCTTCTCCAGTTCCAAAAGGTCTAAAGAGATGAAAAGTTGTATGCAGACTCCTTGGCCAATGGGGATTCTAAATTGTAGATATCGTGATCCCCTGACCCCATATAGTCAAAGGGGTCACAACCTTAAAAACCTATTTTCATCTTTTTCTCCAGTTCCAAAAGGTCTAGAGAGCTGAAATGTTGTGTGCAGAATTTCTTTCAAGTGACCCCAAATATGGATAACATGGGTCACGATATGCAATTATATCTACACCATTTGAATTCGAAGAGTCCCCTTCTCTTCAAGATCCATGCAGAAATTGTGTAGAAGTTATGGTGACCATGGACATTACAAGGTCATGTCAACTTGTGTCCGAAGCATATCTCCCAATCTATAAATGCTAGCGCCACCCAATTTGAAAGATACATTATAAACTATGATCTCTAGCTGTGACTGTTGTTTTTTAGACTAATGTGTGACTTCCAATATTTAGACTCTATGAGGATGTCATTTTATTCAGATTATAACTCGAAACTATTCATGCTAACTCTACCAAGCTTGAGATACATTTGAACCATAATCCTATGTGAGTTAGGAGCTGACTGGAAATTGAACAGTTTTCATTTGGAAGTGATAGAGAATTGCGAGAATCTGGTTACAGTCTTATTGGAATGGATAGAAATAATGACAGTAGAGCATGTTGCAAAGTTTTACAGCTATTGATGGTATTGAGAAATAAACGATATCATTGAATTGGAATACATGAAGATTACCTATAATAAATACCTATGATAAAAATAATGCCAATATTGTAGGACATTTCAAAAGTTTGGAATACAGATCCTTTTTACTATTGCTAATCAAGTTATTAGCTGTAGATAATATTAAAAAAATAATTTTTTCTAGAGCCAACCATTGTTCTGGCAACAGGGCACGACCTCACCAATCCTGCGCACTATCAAGTCTTGGCCTTCATTCCAGGACACTGAGGAAGCTGTCAGATTTTAGATTTAAGAGGTACGAGGGGCTTTCAATAAGTGTTGCAAGCGGGGCATTGGTGTTTACATAAACAGTGTCAGCTTATAGCAGGTGTTACTATAGTCAAAACATAACATTGACACATGTCAAAACAATTTCTAGACATAACAATTATTTAGATATAATAGCTGCGCTGACCTAGGGGTCTCCATAATCATGGATTCTCTCAAACATGAACAACGCGCTGTGATCAAGTTCCTTACTAAAGAGGGATGCAAAGCTACAAAAATACATAATCGTATGTGTAATGTGATGGGTAAGGATGCTCCTAACTTTTCAACAGTTTGTCGCTGGTCTCTTCAGTTCAAGCGGGGCAGGGAGTCCTTAGACGATGACCCACGGTCAGGCAGGCCATCTGAAGTCACCCGACCGGAAGTTATTGACGCTATCGAAAGACGAATTTTAGCTGACCGCCGTGTTAAAGTTTCTGAACTGTCTTTGGAATTCCAGATATCAGTTGGAAGTGTTGAAAAAATAATTCATGACCATCTTGGTATGTCCAAGGTATCTGCAAGATGGGTACCCAGAAACCTCAAAGCACAAGATCGCCAGAAAAGAAACGAAAGTTGCATGGAGCTCCTGGATCGGTTTAATGCGGATGAAGCCAGGTTTTTGTCTCGTCTGGTGACAGGTGACGAAACCTGGATCCACCACTGGGACCCGGAAACTAAACTGGAATCCAAGCAATGGAAGCACCCGAGTTCACCGCCTCCCCTGAAGTTTTGCACTCAACCATCAGCTGGCAAGGTTATGGCGACAATATTTTGGGATGCAAAAGGCATATTATTAATTGATTACTTGCCAACCAAAACTACAATGAATGGTCAATATTATGCCAACCTAATGCAATAATTGCGAAAGACAATTCGACAGAAACGCCGTGGAATGTTGACACGTGGTATCTGATTTTGCATGACAACGCTCCAGTCCACAAGTCAAGAGTTGCACAGGCCGCTATACGTGATTGTGGATTCGAACAGCTTAACCACCCACCCTACAGCCCAGACCTAGCCCCCAGTGACTACGTCCTGTTCAGAAACCTGAAATCCGCCCTACGTGGAAGGCACTTCCGGGATGACGAAGACGTCAAAGCTGCCACAGAGGCGTGGTTAGGGGGGCAAACGGAAGACTTCTACAAAAGCGGCATCAAAAGTCTTAAAGAGAAATGGAATAAGTGTATTGAGGTGAAGGGTAACTATATTGAAAAATAAAAGTAAAAAATTGACTACGCGAGTTGGTTTTATATTGAAGTTGCAACACTTATTGAACGCCGCTCGTAAGTAACATAACAGGTTTGGGAGTAGGCATCTACTTGTTTTAGCTCATCAGGCCTATAAGGCCAAATGCCAAATGGGCTTATGGCAAGACAAGGGTAGTCCAGATTCTTGTCATTATCTCCTGCCACAACAAAGTTGTCGGGGATATTGAAATGACCTACGTCCGTCCGTCTGTGCATCCGGGTTTCGTTTCAAGACCAGAACTGACTAACCGTACTGCATAGCTCAATGAAACTTGATATGGGAAACATGTGTAGATATGAGTTTTATGGTTTTTACCTCTTTGGAATTTTAATTAGTTTCCATGGAAACATACTTTAACATTTCATTTCTGGACTAGAACTCAAAAACTGTAAATACTAGCTCAATAAAACTTGGTATGTGGAACAGTAATGGGGAATTTTACACCTATGATATTTATCTCTAGTTTCCAATTGGTTTATTATCCCCCGCCACAATGAAGTTGGCGGGGGATATAGAAATGAGCTCCGTCTGTCCGTGCGTCCGAGCTTTTCCATTCCGGCCTCAAACTTCAAAACTATTCAATATATTTTGCTGAAATTTTGTACAGGTATCAACCATGTAGTCTAGATGTGCCTTTAACTATATAGAAATTTGAGAATTTTTTTTTTTTTTAGAACCAAGAAGAGGGAAAACTATATTCCGGCCTCAAACTTCAAAACTATTCAATATATATTTTGCTGAAACTTTGTACAGGTATCTACCAAGTAGTCTAGATGTGCCTTTTGCTATATAGAAATGTTATCACTTATGAGTTATGAGTTATGAGTTATAACAATTTTCAAGAAAGTAAATGCATTATATATTCAAAATGCTTAAATATATTCATAATTCCTTCCATGGCCGACTCTGTTTGCTTGTTTAGGCTAGGAAAAACATTCATTAAGGCTAAGCAAAATGAAGAAGAAATGCACCTGAAATAGGTACATGGCTCATTTGACATAGAAGTAGGGGCATGGGAGCCAAAAAGGTATTATATATATTGGAAATGTGAGAGTCTAGTAATGGGGGAGTTTTACTCCAATCATACTTATCAGTAGATCCCAATTGGTTTATTTCGGTTAGGAAAACATTGTATTCAACAAAAGAAAGAAGGTTTACATCTAAAATAGGCAAAAATAGGTAGATGACTCATTTGACATATAATGAGGGGCATTGGAGCCAAAAAGGTATTATATATATATTTAAAATGTGAATGTCTAGTAATGAGGGATTTACTACTTATCTTAGATCACAAATTGTTTATTTAGTCTGGGAGAAAGTGTAATTATTCAAAAGAAAGAACGTATCCATTTGAAATAGGCAAGGATAAGTACACGACTAATCTGACATATACTTAGGATTATGTGAACCAAAAAGGTAATATATATGCTGGAAATATGAATTTCTAGTAATGGGGAATAACCTATAATATTTATCTCTAGATCCCAATTGGTTTATTTAGGCTAGGAAAAACGTGTATTATGCAAAATAAAGAAGAAATACGCCTGAAATAGGTACATGGCTCATTTGACATAGAAGTAGGGGCATGGGAGCCAAAAAGGTATTATTATCCCCCGCCACAATGAAGTTCACGGGGGATATAGAAATGAGCTCCATCCGTCCATCCGTCTGTCCCGTCTTAGCGTCCGGGCTTTTCCATTCCGGCCTCAAACTTCAAAGCTATTCAATATATTTTGCTGAAACTTTGTACAGGTATCAACCAAGTAGTCTACATGTGCCTTTTGCTATATAGAAAATTGAGAATTTTTTTTTTTTTTTTTTACGAATGCAAACAGTCTGGACTTAGTTTTCCCTCTTCTTGGTTCTATATTCCGGCCTCAAACTTCAAAACTATTCAATATTCTTCCTGAGCGACGTCTAGAGGTGTAACGATACAGAGTGGTTGCGATACAATACATATACCAATATTGGGGTCGTGATAGGATATGTATCCCCATACATTTCAATTATTTACAGTACAACTTAGAATACAGCCAAGGTATATTTTAAAACTGGATGACCTTATTCTTCCCAATTTAGATGATATTGAGTGACAGAGTTATAACAATTTTCAAGAAAGTAAATGCATTATATATTCAAAATGCATAAATATATTCAAAATTCCTACATGGCGGGGGATATGGCCGACTCTGTCTGCTTGTATATATTGGAAATGTGAGTGTCTAGTAATGGGGTAGTTTTACTCCAATAATACTTATCAATAGATCCCAATTGGTTTATTTATGCTAGGAAAACATTGTATTCAACAAAAGAAAGAAGTTTCACATCTAATATAGGCAAAAATAGGTACATGACTCATTTGACATATAATGAGGTGCATTGGAGCCGAAAAGGTATTGGAAATGTGCGTGTTTAGTAATGGGGGAGTTTTACTCCAATAATACTTATCAATAGATCCCAAATGGAGTATTTAGTCTGTGAGAAGTGTAAATATACCCCCACTACGACGTAGTCGGGGGTATATAGCATTCCGCGTGTCCGTTCGTCCGTCCATCCGAAATCATTTCCAGGGGATATCTCAAAAACTTTACGACTTGAAACCTTCAAATCCGGTATGGAAGAAACCAATATGGAGCTGTTGTGCCTTGTAGGGGTCTTAACTCCAAGGTTCAAATAATTTTTTTTTAAATTTTGACCTAAAACGGTCCGATTTTCGGACTTTGTCATGTTTCTGGAGCATATCTCAAAAACTATATGACTTGGAACCTTCAAATTTTGTGTGGAAGTAACCTATATGGTCCTGTCGTGCCCTTTAGGGGTCTCAATTCTATGGACCAAATAATTTTTATTTGTTTACCAAAAAATGGTCTTGTGTTTTAACTTTGTGTCTTTTCTAGAGCATAAGTGGATGAAATCCATAAAGGAAGGAACAACACAGGGAGGGTTTCTCGTAAACTTGTATTGTAAATACAGCCACGTTCTGTAACAAACAGACACAACACTTGTAACTAACAGCTCTGTTCTCAAAAACATTCCATATCATGCAGTTACAAATAATCATTATTACAGTATAAACACTACTAGCAAACTATCTCTGAATATAAGTTAACTCTCAGTAATATATAGTTGCATAGTACAGTTATATTACACTTGGTTACTCTGAATTACTTACTCTGAAATGATCTACTCAATATATTATGAATAATATCATGATACATGTAATTCAATTTAAATGGAAAAATATAAGTAGCAAACATGAATATTACTTGAACAAATGCTACTTGCAAGGAAAACATTGAAATATAACTAATAAACTTGTGATAAACATTAGGGCTGTGTATTGCCTCAATTTTTGTATTGCGATATGTATTGCTGAACTGTAATGTATTGCAATACGTACCACAATATATTGTAAGATCCTCTGACAATGAGATATTTCTATAAAGACCATATTAACTAGTGCCAATGACATTGCAACATACTTAATAAACTCTACATTCAATTTTTTGGCAGTTTAAACAAGACGCCTTTGACAAAATTACTTTAAGATCTTTAAAAAGATCATTTGTAATACAGTCCAACACACATTCTAGCACTTGAAAATAATTTTCTAATACAAGTTAAGCCAGTAAATGTGCCTTTTACAAGATAAATGAATACATTTGACTTCATATTTGTTGGTGCAATATATTGCGATATGAAAATCGTATTGCAATACACGTATTGCACAACTCTGTATTGCAATATATTGGTATTGCAATAATATTGCACAGCCTTAATAAACATCAATCAGGAATATTTACTACATGAAAGTTAAGCACAATTACATCTCTGCTCATTTTACACATCAAATGAAAATATGCCAGTAGTTTGCTTATAAAACATATTACATAGGCTGAAGATAAGAGTAAAGCATTACTATACCTGAGGGTGGACCCTCCCTGGCCCTAGAAATAGCTAAAATGCCCATAATTTGACGCTGAAAACTTTAGGCCATCTTTGTTTATTTTCCCGCCTCACTGAAGTTGACTTCTGCTAAATACAGAAGCTCCAGACATCGCCATACTATAAGAAACTGCAATAAACCCTGCAAGGAGTTCGATAACTAGACTCCTTGCACTGACCCTAGCAATGATGAGCTAAAGGGAAAATGCTACACGCACTACTGTAGAGCTTGAAAGTCAGGGAAGCACTCATAAAATGAATTAACACTACCTTATTAAAACTACTTATCAATAGATCCCAATTGGTTTATTTAGGCTAGGAAAACATTGTATTCAACAAAAGAAAGAAGTTTCACATCTAATATAGGCAAAAATAGGTACATGACTCATTTGACATATAATGAGGTGCATTGGAGCCAAAAAGGTATTATATATATATATTGGAAATGTGCGTGTTTAGTAATGGGGGAGTTTTACTCCAATAATACTTATCAATAGATCCCAAATGGAGTATTTAGTCTGTGAGAAGTGTAAATATACCCCCACTACGACGTAGTCGGGGGTATATAGCATTCCGCGTGTCCGTTCGTCCATCCATCCGAAATCATTTCCAGGGGATATCTCAAAAACTTTATGACTTGAAACCTTCAAATCCGGTATGGAAGAAACCAATATGGAGCTGTTGTGCCTTTGTAGGGGTCTCAACTCCAAGGTCCTGCAAAGAAACTGCAATAAACCCTGCAAGGAGTTCGATAACTAGACTCCTTGCACTGACCCTAGCAATGATGAGCTAAAGGGAAAATGCTACACGCACTACTGTAGAGCTTGAAAGTCAGGGAAGCACTCATAAAATGAATTAAAACTACCTTATTTTAGGAAGTAATGTTATTAGAAAATACAACAGGTGGAAATTACCTTGTGAAATGAAAGTTAATAATTAATTTGAAAGATATTACATAAAAAGATAATTTAGAGGCAAGTATTTTAACCAATAAGTAAAAAACTATTTAACTTAGACACTTCAAATTTGGACATTACCGATGTGGTATTGTTGTGCCTTTTATTATGTCCCCCGTCCGTTATTCCGTCATTCCGTCATTCCGTCATTCCGAAATGCTTTCTTTTCCGGGCCATATCTCAAAAACCGTTCAATATTTTTTCAAGAAACTTGGTATGTGGTTAGACCTAGTGGTGGAGTGGTGCCTTTTGCTATTTTGGTTATTCTGAATTTTTTATCAGCAGCTCCGACTAAGTCGGAGCTGCTATCAGTTTTTGCGCAGTTTCCGTCGCCGCCGCCGCCGCCGCACGCGCGTTTTGTATTCGCTATAACTTTTTTCCTAGAAGGTTTTGAGAACTCATATACATAACTTCTTACTTATGCCCCTGGGGAATTTTTTTGACATGTTCATATTCAAGGTCAAAGGTCAAGGTCACGAGTTCTGAAATCGCTAAAAAAATCCTTGTAAACACGATAACTTGAAAAATATTTGTAGTATCAGGCTCTTATTTGGTGTACATCAACTATGGAGAAAAGCCAAGATTTGAAAAGGTTTTCGCTAACATCCGTCAAAGGTCAAGGTCACAGCGAGGGCACGACTTAAGCATGCTTTTGCGAAAATGTCTTATTTCAACTATTAACACTTTGAATCATTAAATGATTGTTATACACAATGAAAAGTGATCACTGATTGAGTGACCTTGAATTTTAAAGGTCAAGGTCACGAGATAGGTTCAAGGTCACCAGTTCTGAAATCACTAAATAACTTTTTTCCATGAAGGTATCAACACCTCATATATATAGCTTCTTTCTTGTACACCTGGGGAAACATTTTGATATGCTCACATTCAAGGTCAAAGGTCAAGGTCATGAGTTCTGAAATCACTACAAAAATCCTTGTAAACACGATAACTTCAACAACTATCAGCCCCTAACTTGGTATATATCAACTATGGAGAAAGACCAAGATTTGAAAACGTTTTTGCTAAAATCTGTCAAAGGTCAAGGTCACAGCAAGGTCACAACTTAAGCGTGCTATTGTGAATATGCCTTATGTTAACAATGAGCACTATTGAGTCATTGCATGATTGTTATACACAATGAAAAGTAATCATTGATGGTGTGACCTTGAACGTCAAGTTCAAGGTCATGAGATATTGGTTAAGGCCATGTTAATCTTTTGATCTAATTTTGAAATCAGAAATAGTTTTTAAGAACAAAGTTGTGAAAAGTGACCCCAGTAATGATTCAACTTGTTAGAATAACTTGAATAATGAAAAACATTTTGTCCAAAAAAATTCCAATTTTATTTATGCTGAGGAGAAGGCGGAACAGGGAAAGGCGAGACCCAAAGTTTCGGAGCTGCTCTGCTTTTGCGGTGTCCCGCAAACGCTCTTCTAGTTTTTTCTGGTTTCCATGGAAACAATTTGAACTTAGTGCAAATTGGGGGTAGGGACCTTTTCCGGCCTCTATTTCAAAATCTATTTAGTATTTCTTTACGAAACTTGGTATGTGGTTAGACCTAGTGGTGGAGTGGTGCCTTTTGCTATTTTGGTTATTCTGAATTTTTTATTTTTTCTGGTTTCCATGGAAACAATTTGAACTTAGTGCATATTGGGGGTAGGGACCTTTTCCGGCCTTTATCTCCAAAACCATTCAATATTTTTTCACCAAACTTGGTATTTGCTTAGACCTAGTGATAGAGTGGTGCCTTTTGCTACTTTGGCTATTCTGATTTTTTTTATTTTTACTGGTTTCCATGGCAACAATTTCAACTTAGTGAAATTGGGGATATGGACCTTTTCCGGCCTCTATGTCAAAATCTATTTAGTATTTCTTTACGAAACTTGGTATGTGGTTAGACCTAGTGACGGAGTGGTGCCTTTTGCTATTTTGGTTATTCTGAATTTTTTTTTTTTCTGGTTTCCATGGAAACAATTTGAACTTAGTGCATATTGGGGGTAGGGACCTTTTCCGGCCTCTATCTCCAAAACCATTCAATATTTTTTCACCAAACTTGGTATTTGCTTAGACCTAGTGATAGAGTGGTGCCTTTTGCTACTTTGGCTATTCTGATTTTTTTTATTTTTACTGGTTTCCATGGCAACAATTTCAACTTAGTGAAATTGGGGATATGGACCTTTTCCGGCCTCTATGTCAAAATCTATCAAGTATTTCTTTACGAAACTTGGTATGTGGTTAGACCTAGTGACGGAGTGGTGCCTTTTGCTATTTTGGTTATTCTGAATTTTGTTTTTTTTCTGGTTTCCATGGAAACAATTTGAACTTAGTGCATATTGGGGGTAGGGACCTTTTCCGGCCTCTATCTCCAAAACCGTTCAATATTTTTTTCAGCAAACTTTGTATTTGCTTAGACCTAGTGATAGAGTGGTGCCTTTTGCTACTTTGGCTATTCTGAATTTTTTATTTTCTCGTTATTAATTAGGAGATAAATCCATTCTGTTTTATATTTTGGGGTTGTATGTTGTGCATTTTTTACCCCTAAATTAACATTTCAAACCTCGCAAGCTCGGTTTGAAATTAAATTTAGGGGTAAAAAATGCACAACATACAACCCCAAAATATAAAACAGAATGGATTTATTTCCATTCTAACATGACTAATTAGGAAAATAATGAGGAACTCTTTCGTCTTGCGCCAAAGCGCTGTGCTTGGGTCAAACGAGTACAGACCGGTTTCACTCGCCCGCGACCCTTCGGTGCAGTTCACTTTTCAAAGAACATGCTTCAATCAAAATATCAAAACAAACACTAAAACTTATTTCAATTTAACTTATCTTTATTCAATTGATGATAATATCAACAGAAAACCCATGTTGGAAGTCAAAAGACTCACAGAAGCGATTTTCACGTAAATACATAGTCCGACCTATCTCCCCTACAAGGCCGACAAAGACCAATCCCATTCAAGGGGCGCTACTCTGAAAGTAGTTATTCACTACAAGCGAAGAGTTTGAGACTTGAAGAAAGCCTGACAAGAACGCTTTATTGTGTCATGGTTGAGGACATCTTGGAAGGAAATGGGGTCATTTGGGATTGTGAACTGGAGGCAGTGGAAGAATTTTGCAAAATAGAGGACTAACGCCGCTTCTGTTCATTGGATGAATCGCTGTTGTATGAAGCGAGCGACTGTTGATTTCTGTGCCCCGTGATTTTTGCAATGTGAATCGGTCGCAAATATTTAGAGGTGATTATCGGTAAAATAATTACTCCAAAATTGATACGAGGAACCAATCAGAAAGCAGTATTTTCATTCTAAATATAGTGTCATGTTAGAATGCAGTATTGAACTTAGTTCTTAGCATAAGTGAAAAATAAGGGTAATATGACTAGGTTGGATTGAAAGTTGGAGCGGGGGACATCATAGTGCATCACATGCACATATTTCTAGTTGATTTAAACACCACAATTCTGTTAATTTAAAAAATATTTCTTTTATTAAAAACAATCATTGTTATCCCACCTGTATGTAATACCGTGGGATATAGTCATCGCCCCGTCCATCTGTCCGTCCGTAATCATTTCGTTTCCGAAGCAGAACTCGAAAACCATTCATGATATCTTTCTGAAACTTGCATGTGTATTACCCACCAACTGAAGTGATGCCTTTTGATATTTCAGATTTCTGAAGTTTTTTTTCTTTTTTCGTTTTCATAGAAACATGTTGAAGTTGGACTTTTGTTCAGAGACAGGTTCTTTTCCGGAGCACAGCTCCAAAACCGTTCATCATATCTTCCTGAAACTTTGCATGTGTATTACCCACTAACTAAAGTGGTGCCTTTTGATGTTTTCAGATTTCTGAAAATTTTATTTTTTTTCGTTTCCATAGAAACATGTTGAAGTTGGACTTTTGTTCAGAGACAGGTTTGTTTCCGGAGCACAGCTCCAAAACCGTTCATCATATCTTCCTGAAACTTGGCATGTGTATTACCCATTGACTGAAGTGGTGCCTTTTGATATTATCAGATTTTTTCTGAAAAATTTATTTTTGTCTGTTTCCATAGAAACATGAGAGGGATGTTGGTTGTTGTTGATTTTGACTGCTTCTGGAGCAGAAGTCTAAAACCCTTAACATTCCTGAAACTCTGTAATACCCACTAACTGAAGTACGGTAGTAGATACACAAGTATCTGTAAAAGATGTGTTTTACAAATTTTGTGGAACCGGTGGGATATGTCATCTTCTGATGACTCTTGTTATTCATTGACATGATTGACTAGAGTATGTTTTCTAATTTATTGATACTGTATGAAGGCAGACAAACTTCAGGCGGGGGTATGTGAGCTGTGTTCACTTTTGCCTTGTTATTCAAAAGGAAGAACTTATCCATTTGAAATAGGCAAAGATAGGTACATAACTGATTATGTCCCCCGAAATTTTTTTCGGGAGACATAATGTTTTCGCCTCCGTCCGTTATTCCGTTATTCCATTATTCCATTATTCCGTTATTCCGTTATTCAGAAATGCTTTCTTTTCCGGGCCATATCTCAAAAACCATTCAATATTTTTTCTGGTTAGACCTAGTGGTGGAGTGGTGCCTTTTGCTATTTTGGTTATTCTGAATTTTTTTTTTTTCTGGTTTCCATGGAAACAATTTTAACTTAGTGCAAATTGGGGGTAGGGACCTTTTCCGGCCTCTATTTCAAAATCTACTTAGTATTTCTTTACAAAACTTGGTATGTTGTTAGACCTAGTGGAGGAGTGGTGCCTTTTGCTATTTTGGTTATTCTGATTTATTTTTTTTCTGGTTTCCATGGAAACAATTTGAACTTAGTGCATATTGAGGGTAGGGACCTTTTCCGGCCTCTATCTCCAAAACCGTTCAATATTTTTTCACCAAACTTGGTATTTGCTTAGACCTATTGATAAAGTGGTGCCTTTTGCTACTTTGGCTATTCTGATTTTTAAATTTTTCTGGTTTCCATGGAAACAATTTGAACTTAGTGCAAATTGGGTGTAGGGACCTTTTCCGGCCTCTATTTCAAAATCTACTTAGTATTTCTTTACGAAACTTGGTATGTGGTTAGACCTAGTGGTGGAGTTGTGCCTTTTGCTATTTTGGTTATTCTGAAATTTTATCTTTTTCTGGTTTCCATGGAAACAATTTGAACTTAGTGCATATTGAGGGTAGGGACCTTTTCCGGCCTCTATCTCCAAAACCGTTCAAAATTTTTTCACCAAACTTCGTATTTGCTTAGACCTAGTGATAAAGTGGTGCCTTTTGCTACTTTGTCTATTCTGATTTTTTAATTTTTACTGGTTTCCATGGCAACAATTTCAACTTAGTGCATTTTGGGGCAGGGACGTTTTCCGGCCTCTATTTCAAAATCTATCAATTATTTCTTTACGAAACTGGGTATGTGGTTACACCTAGTGGTGGAGTGGTGCCTTTTGCTATTTTGGTTATTCTGAATTTGTTTTTTCTTTTCTGGTTTCCATGGAAACAATTTGAACTTAGTGCATAGACCTTTTCCGGTCTCCAAAACCATTCAATATTGTTTCACCAAACTTTGTATTTGCTTTGACCAAGTGATAGAGTGGTGCCTTTTGCTACTTTGGCTATTCTGAAATTTTTATTTTTCGTTATTAATGCAGTATTGAACTTAGTGCTTAGCATAAGTGAAAAATAAGGGTAATATGACAAGGTTGGATTGAAAGTTGGAGCGGGGGACATCACAGTGCATCACATGCACATATTTCTAGTTTGATATATACTCAGCGGCATTTGAGCCAAACAGGTAATATATATATACTGGAAATATTAATGCCTAGTAATCAATCATTTTAGCTCCTATAATACTAATCTCTAGATCCCAAATGGCTTATTTAGTCTAAGTTAAAGTGTAATAAGTCAAAAGGAAGAACTTATCCATTTAAATTACCGGTAGGCAAGGATAGGTACACAACTAATTTGACATATATTCTTCACTAAAGAGTTCCGAACTGAAGAGTTCCACACCATCGTCGCTTTATACATCGCACCATTTTCTTTCAATACCGATAACTGTTTTACCCTCTAACATAATAATATTTTGTGTAAACTTTAATAATAAATAGCAAATTTGAGAAAACAAAATATGCAAAAAATATGCTACGGCGGCTATAAGGTCAAGCTAATCTTTTGTAACAATGATTTGAATAGTGAATTTTCTCAAGGAGTATTCAGTGGACTTTTGTCTTGAAATGCTGCACACCTAAGAGCTGAAATATTGTTGGGAGAGTTACCTTGCACTTACATTATATTTGGTCTTGAAACAAAGATGCTTTATCTGAACTATTTAATTAGCCTGATTGAGCTACAGAGTCCATTGTTCACCTTTTTCAATTACTGGTATTGTAATTAACTGTAAAAGTTTATCTGAAAGTTCTCATTTTAATATTCAAACATAAGTGAAAGATATATTTTTAAATACCCATAATTGTTTTTTTGTTTTAGGAGCTAATGTCGGCAAGAACATACAAGAAGATAAACCACAAAGGATGAAGGCATAAGCTCTTGTAAATGATAATGATTATTACATCTGTATTGTAATGTATCAAATTTGACATTTCATGGTTATTAAAATTGTTTCACTCACTAATAACTTTTGTTTTTAATAGTGTTTTATACACAAAATTACAGTGCATGGCTGTAAAAGGTTAACATCAATGCCTTCGGAGGTTTTACTGAAAACATGAGTATTTCAAATTATTTGTTGTGATTTGTGACATACCTAGTACTAAATACAGCAATCTTACATTCATGCTATGTTACTGTAAAATTTAATGCAGCATTGTTGTAAATGATTTGTTGTATAAGTTATTGTAAAGAAATGACTGTTCATTCTCTGGGTTTCTTTCTGGACCAGAAATCAAAAAGCATATATCCAAGCTCAATGAAACTTGCCTTTTGAGATTTTCAACTTCTTTGGTGTATTGTCTTTAGCCATTTACACGAGCAATAACTTAAAATTGTGTTTCCAGACCAAAACTCAAAAAGTGCAAGGCCCAGCACAATGAAGTATGGTATTTTGAGAATTCATCATGTGTAGACATGGCTTTTTCGGGTTTTGAAATACTTTAGAACTATAATTTTTGTTGTTTTCATGGAAATACAATGTTTTAAAAAATTCCCGGACTAAAACTGAAGAACTGCTTTTCAACTTTTTAAATTGTGTTTCCCGAGCAAAATGATTTTTTATACCCCCGCTACGAAGTAGTCGGGGTTATATAGCGGTCAGCTCGTCCGTCCGTGCGTCCGTCCGGTTTTTGTTCCGCTCATAATTCTGAAACCAGTTGCTCAAATTTTACGAAACTTGATATGTACAATCACCATGATGTGTACATCTGCCTTTTGTATGTTTCATACCCTCATTTGCATAATTTATGCAAATTTTCTCTGTTTTCGACTTTGCCATTCACAGTTTTTGTTCCACTCATAACTCAAATACTAATTGTTCAAATGTCTTGTAACTTGATACATATAATCACCACGATGTGTAAATCTGCCTTTTGTATGTTTCATACCCTCATTTGCATAATTTATGCAAATTTTCTCCGTTTTCAACTTTGCCTTTCGCAGTTTTTGTTCCACTCATAACTCAAATACTAATTCTTCAAATGTCTTGTAACTTGATATATATAATCACCGTGATGTGTACATCTGCCTTTTGTATGTTTCATAACCTCATTTGCATAATTTATGCAAATTTTCTCCGTTTTCGACTTTGCCATTCACAGTTTTTGTTCCACTCATAACTCAAATACTAATTCTTCAAATGTCTTGTAACTTGATACATATAATCACCGTGATGTGTACATCTGCCTTTTGTATGTTTCATACCCTCAGTTGCATAATTTATGCAAATTTTCTCCGTTTTCGACTTAACCATTCACACTTTTTGTTCCACTCATAACTCTGAAACCAGTTGTTCAAATGTTACGAAACTTGATATGTACAATCACCACGATGTGTACATCTGCCTTTTGTATGTTTCATACCCTCATTTGCGTATTTGTATGTTTCATACCCTCATTTGCATATTTAATGCCATTTTTTAAAAATTTCGACTTTTACTTCTAAAACATGCTTACAAGTGTAATACTTACTCTGCTTTATAATACTTATATATAATGGTCTGTTTATACAAAAGTTTAAACATTGATGCCCTTTTGCTATTTTCAAACATTTCTATTTGACCAATGTTAAAAGCGGGGGTATCATGAGTGAGCTGTGCTCACTAATTCTCTTGTTTTATATGTACCCTCTAGCTTTAACATTTCTTTTTAGATTTTTTTTAAATGCAACGCTTCCAGAACACATTTTAAAATTTAAGGGTGAGATTCATGCAGCTTGTGAGAAACAATATTCTTGTGAAGTTCGAAATGTGTACTGATGATTTGAATAGCTCATTTCAGGATTTATTGAAGAGTGAAGCTTCATAATCATTGTTTAACTTATTCCACTTGGTCGACCCCAGCTGTCGTCTTGTTTTTTTGGGTTGTTTGACTGACCAACAAAAGAGACATTTGGTGAAGCTAGCTTCTATTGCTTGAAAGATATGCAAGGAAAAATTAAATATTTCTTGAAACGTTTTCTAACCATGAGAATAACATTTTTATATATATATAAACTGAACAATATTAGTAAGGGATGTTGTAATAGTTATTAATGTACAGATAAATGTAAAGATAAATGGGTCAGCAAACAAACATATCATTATTTATCATTTCAAAATATACATAATATCCTAACTAGTTTGGTCCAAGATAATTAGGTCAAATAAAACAAACATGTGTAGATGATTATCACATTGGTAATGAATTGTTAAGCTAGGATTTATCTATGTGAGATATGCTGTGGATAAAATGACTTTCATGACGTTCATTCTGAGCAATGTTGCCATGGATACCACAAAAACTAAATTTCCAATAAGATTTGCAATAGCATCAACAGCCTATATCAAAATTAGTGAAGTGATCAAACATGTATAGTTTGGAAAATCTGCTTCTTTCTAAATCTCATTTTTTTAAAAAAACAAAAAAACTTTTCCATTGAAATTGCTAAAAAGAATTTTAACAAAAGGCACATTAATGGGTGATTGTTATTCTTTTTCAGAAGGGATCCTCCTTGGGGTACATATAGCATAAAAATCCTATTTTTTGAGTTATGACAGTTAGAATTTAATATTTTTAATAAGATAACCGTAAAAATAATAAATTACTAAAAAATAAACATTTGGACCACCCTAAGTGGGCCCCAACCCTGGCGGTTGCTAGGTACGCCAGGGGCAGGTAACTCTAACTCACCACTTATAAATCTTTCATTGAAGAGTCAAGACGTGTTAGTTTTCTTCAGTTACTTTGTCGCAGATTCTAAGAAAATGGACCAAGATCCCAATACTGTAGGAGTGGTAACCTTTTCTTCTATGGTCTCGGCAGAGTTCTCAATTCATTGTCGCATTCTTACCTCGTAATTTAGTTTTTCTTGGCATACGTGAGTCAGTTGGGCCACGTGGCGGGGAAAAACGCCCATCATGGCGGCCCTTTTTTATTTTTCGTATCTCTTTTTACAGAGTTCGAAAAGATTATAGGGTTGTTCATTTTGGTTTACGATAGGTTTATGTAGGATGCACGACGGTTTCCATCCCTTTCTGGTCAATTTTTTGTCTGATTGGGATTGGCACTTAGTCGTTTTTTCATGTCAGCCATGTTTGTTTACATGCCTTTCATTCAGGCATCAGGTACGTATCGATGGCTTGCATTTATTATTATCATATGCAGGACTAATATAACTACCTCTGCCGGGGTCTTTTTGCATTTGTTTATGTTTACATATGCACATACCTACCCCACCCCCTGTTTGCCTCACACTCTGATTGTTGGATTTTCAGTCCTTCACTCAGTGTTCGGGGTGTAGTGTCAAACTGCCTCCTGCTGATAGGCACGACAAGTGTCTTCGTTGCCTGGCCGAAGATGGCCATGATGACAGCAGCTGTGACATCTGCCTGCAGTTCACCCCCAAGGCGCGGAAATCTAGGCACGCAGATCTGGCCTACTACTTTAAGTTGATCAGAGAGGGGACCGATGTCTCTAAAGTGGATCCCCCCTCTAAAGCTAAACGCAAGGCCAGTAAGGGCAAGGGCACTGGTAAGGGCAGTTCCAACGAGGTCAAGACTCGCTCTCCTCCTCCTCCTTATCTCGTATCAGAGGAGGAGGTTGAGTTACAGCCCCCTGTCCTGGAGAGACAGGTTCCCTTTTCCCCTGCACCTTTTGACATTAACCAGTTCACTACTATCTTGCAAGAGCAGATGAAGGATATGTTAGCTGAGGCGGTCTCGGGGCTCCGTAAGGAGTTCCAGGCGCCGAGGTTGACGGACCCGGATGCTTCAAAGTAGCCCCGAGTCCCTAGTGGCTAAGGTGGCGCCGGGGGTGGCGGCAACCAAGGCTCCGACCAAGGTGCCGCCGGCTACGCCGTCCACCTCAGGAGCCTCTCGGCACACTAAGACCCCAGCCTCGGAGCCGTGCACCGAGCCTGGGTCCACGGGGCCGGGTTCGGGGGTGGTTTCGGAAGCTGTGGGGCAGACTGTGCTGACACCCATTGTTCACATCAGGTCCTCCTCTCCCATCGATCCAGTTGACGATTCCTCCTTGGAGGCCTCCGTCTTCTCGGATCGGAGGGATGAGGAGGACATGGAAGACCTCATGGAGGTTGATGATGTGGATGATGAGGTGGACGCTAGGGATGTCCCCCTCGATCCAGCTTTCGCCCTGAGGCAGATGCGCGATAGGATCGCTTTAGCTCTGCCTCAGGTGGTCATACCGCCCCCGGCCCCGACCTCCTCTGGATTTCGGCTTCCGGGGGACAATTTTTCGGTCCCGAAGGTTGCACAGGTGCAGCTGAGCCTGCTCCCGTCCCTCGAGGCTTAGAGCATCTCTCCCCAGCTGTCTGGCACCAGGGTACGGGTGGATTGCCTGGTGAAGAGGTACCAGATTGGCAGGGAGGGTTTGTTTGACGTCCCGGGGGTAGGTGAGTACGTGCTCGCCCTCACCTCCCTTGCAGGGTCTGGGACCCATATCCTTCTGGGGAAGCAAGGACGCCGGGTACCTCCCTTCACCCAGCAAGCCTCGCTTCTGCGCTCGGCGTATAGGTCCTTCGAGGATACCTATCGAACGCAGCGCAGCAGGTGCGAGTGAGCGTGCATGGGGCCTATCTCTCGGCTCTGCAGTCGGAGCTAGTAGGGAGGTTAGGAGACCCCGAGCCCGACTCGGTGGTGCTCCTTTCACAATCGGTGGGGGTAGGGACCAATCTGGCGCAGCGAGCCAGTTGATGGTCGCCGTTATGGGCATGCGGCGTCTCTGGCTGTCGACTGCGTCGGCAGGCCAGGACACCCATGCGCGGCTCCTTGCTTTGCCTTTCCGGTTGGGGGATTCCCTCTTCCCGGGAGCACAGCAGGTGCTGAAGGACGCGGTGGAGGTGGCGAACGTTTGCAAGGACACTGAGCTCCTTACGAAACCGCCACCTACCAAGAAGACCAAGCGTCAATGGCCCAAGGCTTCCCAGACTCTGTCGGCGGGAGAGGCTGAGGACTGGGTCAGACCACTGAACCAGTTCCCAGGCCAGAAGTGTAGGGGCGGTAAGCAGACTCGAGGGGGAAAGGCTTCACGGAGGCCTTTTCGGGGGGTTCGGAAGCCCAATCAGGGTTCCTAACCCCGCCTGTCCCCGAGGTGTCTCCCAAAATTCCGGCAGCCCGAGAGCTGCCGGAGACGGGGGTTTACTGTCTGCTACCCAGCATCCCAGTAGGCGGGCGTCTGTCAGGGTTCCTTCCGGCTTGGTCGAAGGTAACCGACAACCCCTGGGTCCTGTCCACGCTCAGGGACAGCACCTGCCTCGGTGGAGAGTAGCGCCACCAGTCTTCTCCGGGATACGGTACACTCCGGTCCCCTCTGTGCCGGAGAAGGCCAAAATCCTCAGGTCCGAACTGCGAGCACTGCTCCAGAAATCGGCCATAGAGGTGGTACCCCCAGGTCAGGAACAGAGTGGCTATTACTCCACCTACTTCATTGTTACCAAGAAGGACAGGGGTTTCAGACCGATTCTCAACCTTGAGTATCTCAACAGGAAGATAGAGGTTCCATCGTACAAGATGGAGACTCTGAGGTCGGTCATAGCGTCCGTAGAGGCAAACGAGTGGCTTTCCTCGATAGACCTCAAGGACGCATATCTCCATGTCCCCATGCACCCAGAATTCAAGAAATATCTGAGGTTTGCGTTCGACGGGACATGTTACCAGTTCAGGGTTCTACCCTTCGGCATCTCAACGGCGCCGAGGGTGTTCACGAAGCTAATGCTGATTCCTGCTCAGGTCGCCAGGGCACGAGGTCGGTTTTGCCACCCGTACCTGGACGATTGGTTGGTCAGGGCGCTGTCTCAGGCTCTGAACCAGGCGGCCACCATGGAGATTATCAGTTTACTGGTATCCCTGGGCTGGATAATCAACCTGAAGAAATCGGACCTGAAGCCCACTCAGGATCAGATCTTTCTCGGGGCCAGGTTCGACACGGTTCTGGCGAGAGTCTCTCTCGCTCCAGACCGGGTTCTGAAGGTTCAGAGAGCCACGCTTTTGTTCCTAGAGTCCCACAGTCACACTGCTCGCAGATGGCTCCAGTTACTGGGGTTCATGGCGGCAACAGTAAACGTGGTGTTCCGAGCTCGACTTCGGATGAGACCGGTTCAACAGGCCCTAGCCGGTCTGTGGTCTCATTCCGAGAGTTACGAGAAGCAGCTCGAGACTCCGGGGTGGCTCTCGCCGCATCTTTTGTGATGGACCAGTACAGAGAACCTCTCGAGGGGTATCTCTCTGGTGACGCCAGTGCCCTCGTGCACAGTCCAAACAGACGCTTCGCTCTCGGGCTGGGGAGGGGTCTTAGGACCCCATTCGGCGTCGGGTCTTTGGTCCCAGGCCGAGGCCAGCCTGCACATCAACGTGCTAGAGCTGAAGGCAGTCAGGCTGGTGTTCGAACGCTTTCTGCAGAGGCTTCATCATCAAGTGGTTCGTCTAGAAATGGACAACCAGACAGCCATGTCGTACATCCTGAAGCAAGGAGGGACTGTGTCCCCAGCACTACTTCAGGAGTCATGGGAGTTTCTCCTGTGGTGCGACAAGTTCGACATCACAGTCCTCCCGGTTTACCTTCCGGGGGTGGACAATGTGAGGGCGGACGCGCTTTCGCGCAGAATCCTAGCCCCACACGAATGGAAGCTCGACCCGGAGATATTCGCAACTATCTCCCGGTTGTTCGGGTTATTCCAGGTGTATCTGTTTGCGTCAGAGACGAACAAGCAGACACCAGTGTATTGCTCCCGGCTGCCAGACCCAAGGGCGGTGGCCGCAGATGCATTCGCGCTAGACTGGACCGGCAGAGTTCTGTGGGCCTTCCCACCGGTTCCTCTGATCTCCAGGGTCCTGTCACAGCTAGCGGTTCAGCCGGCTCGTCTGCTTGTGCTGCTCGCGCCGCTGTGGAAAGCGCAGTCCTGGTTTCCACTGGTACTCAGGTTTCTGGTTTTGCCACCTGTGCTGTTACCATGTCAACCAGGACTGCTGGCTCAGGAGGGCAAGTCACACCCCAAACCAGAGGTTCAATGGGTGGCTTGGCCTCTATCCGGAATCGCCTCCAAGAGGACGGTATTCCTGCACGAGTTGCAGACACAATACTGGCTTCGCAGAGGGTTTCGACAAACGTTCAGTACGAAGATAGATGGGCCTGTTATGCGCGCTGGTGTAGAGGTAGAGGGCTGCCAGATCCCTTTTCTACGTCTCAAGTGGCGGTTCTAGAATTCCTTCAGTCTAGACTTGATGCTGGCTTGGCCGCATCAACAGTCAGGAGATATTCTACAGCCATCTCTGCCTTCCACATACCGGTAGATGGTGCTCTCCTAGGGGCCCATCCCCTGGTCCAGCGCTTCTTAGCGGGTGTGGACAGAATCCGACCTCCAGTGAGGCGGATCAGCCCTTCATGGGATCTATCTGTTGTACTAGATTGGTTGTCAGGACCCAAATTTGTGAACCTGGCAAACCTTTCACTACAGTTACTAACATGGAAGACAGCCTTCCTTGTGGCGGTCACTTCCGGCAGGCGGGTAGGAGACATCCATGCAATGTCCTCCGATCCCGAACTGACTGTCTTTCATAGGGACAGAGTCAGCATTAGACTGCCGGATACTTATCGCCCGAAGGTCGATCATTCTTTCCATGTTACTACCCCTATTGAGCTGCCCGCGCTACACCAGCCGGCAGCGTCGGGCTCAGTAAGTTTACGCCCTCATATTCTTGATGTGCGGAGAACTCTCAAGAAATACTTGTCCAGAACTGCCTCGGTCAGAAAGGACAAGCAACTGTTTTGTTGCTACGGCGGAGTCAGCCCAGGGGCTCCTGCCTCCAAGCAGACTATATCACGGTGGATTGTGTCAGCCATAGTACTGGCTTACGTCCACAAGGGCATGAGCCCGCCTGAAGGTCTGAAGGCTCATTCGGTTAAGGCAGTAGCGACGTCAAAAGCGTTCGCTGCGGCCCTGCCCATTGAAGAGATCTGCTACGCAGCTATCTGGAGCCGTCCGAGCACGTTCATTCGGCATTACAGTTGGATATGCGCTCCAGGGAACGGGCTCGGTTCGGTCAGACAGTTCTCTCCAGTGGGCAGAGTCATAACTCCTCTAGCTGAATGAGCTTTCTGAGGTTGTTTTTAACTTTGCCACTGTTGCTGTTAGTACTAACAAAGTGGTGCACTCCCGATAAGAGAATCAAATAAAACCCTGCATAAAAGGACAGGGGGCTGTTTCTCAGGGTTTAGTACGGGTGTTTTATACTATATTTTTTGTATCCCTCCCGTAGTCCTTTTCCAAAAAAAGGGGGGGGGGGGGGGGGGTTGCATTTTGCTTAAGATAAAATAACGCCTGTTTTGAAGGCTATTTTGTCAGTATTCCCTGATCCACAGGCACGCTCCATCCCTCGGATTCGGCCTTACGGTGTTCAGGTTAGTTGCTCCTTTTTTCTCAGATTTAAGAAATTATCTGCGAGCATTTATATTGTTTCGATGAAATAAAAAGTCCTTCTGATTTCAATCGTTTATTCCCTGGTTCTCAGTTGAAAGTTCAGTCTCTAAATAAGTTCCATTAAAGTTCATAATTTTCCTTTTAAGTCCTAACACAGGCAAACAGCTTAACTGAAACAAAGTAAAAAATGATTTTGAGTTAAATTACTCCTAAAACATCAAAATAAAGCAGTAAAAATTAAACCTACTAGAAAGCAATGGATTAGTAGAAGCATGTGAGAAAATTACAATTATAAGTTCCAAAATTTACTTTATGTAAGGCTTATTCAAGATGGAAAGATTTACAAAACAATTTGAAATACTAAAAACCAATTCTCACCATTATTTTTTGGGCATTAGGTCTCAACACATGGAGTGTTGACTGCATGCTGCTTCAAGCATGGTCAGAAAAGTAAAACAGTTAAGAGTTATCCGCCCTTTGATAATAACTAGAAAAAAGCCGAGTAGGAAATACTTGTGATACCGGTTCAAACCCCGGTGTGGAAAGGACACTTTTTGAATTATAAATTTTGTGAAATAAAATATTTTAGAAAACAAATTACTGAAAGAAAGCTAAAAACAAAATTTACCAAAAAGAAAATACAAAAAACAAAAATATACTTTGGCCATTACATACCGGCCCACAAATTGGGAACATGGTGTGAAACAATTTCCCCTAAATAATAAGAAAATGGTCAAAGTTACATGAAATTTTTGACACAAAATGAAATAACTCTCTGTAAACTGATCCGTGAGGAGAATATATAAAGTGAAACACAAATTAAAGTTCAAGAATAATCTCCAGTCTTCTTCCTGAAATAAATGTTGCACAGTCTCTTAACAAATTCCATATTCTTAGGTGTCCGGTTTACAGGTCATCTGCTTCAAGCAAGGTACACAGTTTAGTAATGGGGCGAAGCACCGTCCCATTCTTCGTCTTCACTTCTGCAATCCGAACCATCCCCTTCTTGTCACACCTAACGCTGATTACCCTTCCAAGCGCCCAAGCATGACGGGGTTGGTTGTCAACTACAAGCACGATATCTCCAGTACTTGTATTTCTAAGTGTCCTAAACCACTTTTGTCTCTCTTGTAGGAGCGGAAGGTATTCCCGCACCCATCTTTTCCAAAACTGGTCAGCTAAATATTGTACTTGCCGCCAGCGGTTTCTCAGCACATTGTCATCTTCGCAGAACTGCCCAGGGGGACTTTGACACATTTCACTTTTGTGCAGGAGCAGAAGATGGTTAGGCGTTAGAGCGCCTAGGTCACTGGGATGGTCAGAGTTCCTTGTGATAGGTCGTCCGTTGAGTATTGACTCAATTTCACAGAACAGTGTCGTTAGACACTCATCGTCAAGGCGATTTATTTGCTGATCCATCAGCGAGAACAGGATTTTCCTGATTGATCGGATTATCCTTTCCCAAATTCCTCCATGATGTGAGGCATATGGAGGGTTGAATTTCCATTCAATGTTCTCTTGAAGCAAGGTTTTCTGAATTTTTGACTGGTTCCAATCTTCAATTGCTTCTCTCATCACTCTCTCAGCCCCAACCAGATTCGTTCCATTGTCTGACAGAATTACCTTTGCTGGACCTCTTCTAGCTATGAAACGCCGGATCGCATTAATGCAGGAGTCCGTGTCTAGCGAATGAGCGATTTCTAAGTGAACGGCACGGCTGGTAAGGCATGTGAAGATTACACCGTACCGTTTTACGGCTGCCCGTCCTCGCTTTACTTGGAATGGTCCGAAGTAATCCATACCTACTTTGGTGAATGGTGGATCTCCTGGGATGAGGCGGTCAGTAGGTAGGTCAGCCATCTTCTGGATCTGGGTCGCAGCCTTGTACTTCCGGCACAGGACACACCTTGACGTGATGCTCTTTACTAGTGAAGAGGCACCTGGAATCCAGTAGCTCTGCCTCAGAGTAGCTAACATTGCTGTCTTCCCAGAGTGACCTGTAGATTTGTGGATGGATTTTAGTATCAATAATGCTAGTGGAGACCTTTTCGGGATAATCACAGGATGTTTGGCGTCGTATTGCAGTTGAGCTCTGTTTAGTCTGCCGCCAACACGTAGAATACCTTCTTCAAAGGCTGGATCCAGCTTGCACAAGGTGCTATACTTTGGCATAGATTTTCTTCCAGTATTGCTTGATTTCTTCTGACTCAAACGAGTAATCTCTTCTCCATAAGCTTGTCTTTGTGCAAAGTTTATGAGTGACATTTCTGCTTCTTTCAGGATGTCCTTTGACATTTTCTGTCCCAGTTTCTCAATCTTGCTCTCATTTCTAATGTTTATCTGGTTTCTCAAGTAGTTTCTGACAATGATGAAGTAGGCTGCAGCCCTCTTCAACTTGTACCAATCTGAAAAGTGTGTCAGGAGCTTGTTCATAGTTTGTTTTTCTGAGTTGGTCTTCATTACAAAGTAAACTCGAGGTTTCTTGATTTCTGGATCTTCGTCAGGTATCTCAGTGTGAGTTTCTTCTTTCGGCCACAGGTTTTCTGGTTGCCATAGAAATGCTGGTCCTTTTGTCCATCTCTCACTTGATAGAAATTTACTCATAGTTGCTCCCCTTGATGCTAAATCTGCTGGGTTGAGCTTTGTGTTGACAAAGCGCCATTGTTCTGGGTTTGAAGCTTCTCTGATAGTGGTGATTCTGTTAGCTACAAATGTGTGGAAGCGTGAAGTCTCATTCCTAATGTACCGGATGACCGACATGCTGTCTGTCCAAAACACTGTCTTTGTAATGGTGTACTGAAGATCATGCTCTATAAGCTTGCTCATCCGCGCAGCTGTCGTAGCGGCTGTCAGTTCCATCCTTGGCACTGTCACCTTTGTTAATGGAGCAACCCTTGACTTGGCCATGATGAAAGAGCAATGTACTTCATTCCGTTCATTCTCAAGACGTAGGTACGCGACAACTCCATACCCGACATCACTCGCGTCAGAAAAAAGATGAACATGGCAATTGGTGATGGCTCCAAAGTTCTGTGGCTTGTAGCAGCGGTCGATGTTTAGTCTCTCCATAAGGGGCAAGTCATTCAACCATCTTTCCCACTTTGCCAATAGTTGATCTGGAATCGGTTCATCCCAAGATAGTTTTTCTTTACAAAGTGCTTGCAGGAGCTGTTTGGCAGGAAGGATGACAGGAGCTGCAAATCCTAGAGGGTCATAGACACTGCTGGTTACTGAGAGGATCCCTCTCTTGGTCTGTGAGTGATCTTTCAGCTTAATCTTAAAACTGAGCTTGTCGTCTTCCATGATCCAGTACGTGCCTAGCGCACGCTCGCACGGCAAATCGTCATGTTCTAAGTCTAGACTCTTCATGTGACTTGATCTGTTCTCTGCTGGGATAGAGTCAATGACCTTGCGGCTATTGCTGACCCATTTGGCAATGTGAAATCCACCTTGGCTACACAGTTTTGTGATTTCTTTAACCTGGTCTATGGCTGAAGCATCTGATTCAGTGGAGGAAAGGCAGTCATCAACATAGAAGTTGTTGTCGATCATGCTGGTGATGTTGGACTCAAACTTATCTTGATTGTCTTTAGCTGTTTTCCTTAAGGCAAAACTTGCACAACTGGAGGAGGAGACTGTGCCAAATAGGTGAACTCTCATTCTATAGACTTCTGGTCTCTGACTGTAGTCACCGTTTTTCCACCAATAGAACCTCTGGAAATCTTTATCTTCCCTATGGACGTTTACTTGGTAGTACATAGCTTCCACATCACCAGTAATAGCAACTGGACCTTGACGAAATCTGATCAGGACACCCGTTAGGTTATTTGTCAGGTCTGGACCTTGGAGTAGGACATCGTTCAGTGAGACACCTTGATACTTAGCTGCGCAATCGAAAACCACTCGGATTTTGTCTGGTTTACGTGGGTGGTATACCCCATGATGAGGTATGAACCAAGTCTTTCCTTTTGGGCCTTGCAATTCTCCCTCAGGGATTTTCTCAGCATAGCCTTTGTCTATGACGTTTTTCATGAACACACTGTAGTCTCTATAGAATTGGAAATTCTTTTCAAATTTCTTTCTCAAACTGTTCAGTCTTTTCAGGGCATAGTCATGATTGTCTGGCATCTCAGTGTTCTCATTTCTAAAAGGGAGTTTAATATGGTAATGACCATCTTTCATCTCAACGGAGCTTTCAACTTTCTTCAGGAATAGTTTGTCTTCTTGTGACATCTCCTTTCTGTCTTCCACACCTTTCTCTGGAAACTCAATGTTCATGCTTTGTCTCACAAGTTGATCAAGCTCTCTCATTGTCTCTGCTTCCTTTATCTTGATCACGTCTGTTCTCATAACTGTCAGTCCACAACTTCCATGTTCACTTTGTGGATTTCTGACAACATTCCATAAGATCCAGCCAAGGCGGGTCTTTGTAGCATGAGGTGTGCCTTGTTCTCCGGTGCAGACTTGAAGAGGTGTGTAGGCGTCTGGGACGTTATTTCCGATAAGCAGCTCTATGCCACAGTCAAGTTGTGGAATGTCAATATCTCTCAGATGTGAGTGTTGTGATACATCAGCTGAAGTAGGAATGTGTGATTTCGAAACTGGAAGGCTGTCCTTTGCATAAAGTGGTGGAAGCTGAACTTCATACTCGAGATCTAAGTTGCTTACTTGCAGGCCACGAACGACGCTTGTGTCCATAGTGTGAGGAGATCCCATAGTTTCTATTGTTATTTTCATAGGTTTTCCATGACATCCTAGTTTTTCCATAAGGGAGGTGGAACAGAACGATATGCTACTACCCGGGTCTAAGAAAGCATATGTGTCCACTGTGGTGATGCCGTCTCTCATTCTCACCTTGACTGGTATGATCGCCATCGTTGTGTCACACTCGTCAACGGCTGATGACATGTTGGAGATTCCAGGCCTTACCCATCCAGTCTCTTTCTTTGCTGTTTGCTGTTCTCTTTTCATGTGAAGTATTGTCTGATGACGAAAACCACACATACGGCATTTGGTTTCTTCATTGCATTCAGAGCTAATGTGTCCATAGCCAAGGCATCTGAAACATATCCCCTTTGATCTGAGGAATTCAATCTTGTCCATGTGCTGTAGCGACATGATTTTCTCACAATCTTGAAGGTGATGTGTACCATTGCAAAAGGCGCATTGCAATTTCTTTGGAAACTGTTTCTCATTGTTATGATTCAGGGTGGGCTTTGCTGCAGGATTCTTTGAGAAGTTTGGTTGGATTCTTTTCTCATTTCTTGGACTTGCAATTCCTGTGGCATTGCTGGTCTTGGCTCTGTTGGTGACGGAGAATCTTGTTTTATTCGTGTTATAATCTGGCTTCATTGCTTCACGTCCATAAATAGGATCGTTAACCTTTCTTGCCTCTCTTTTCACAAATTCAACAAGTTTACTGAATGCTATGGTCTCATGATGGGTACGGCATTTCAAAACTTCATTCCTCCACTTGTCATGTAGGTAGAAGGGCAGCTTGGCAACTAATTTCCTTATGTTGTCTGGGTACTCCAATACTTTTACAGCTTGGATGCTCGCTACTGCATGCTGACATTCACAAAGAAAGATAGCATAATGGTCTAGTGCTTTCGAGTCGTCTGGTCTTAGGTTGGGCCAGTTCAATGCTCTTTTAATGAATGACTGTGCTATAACTTGGTCATCTCCATACCTCTCTTCTAGTTCTTGGAGAGCAGTTTGATAGCCAGTTTCGGAGTCTAGGTAGCTATAACCAGATACTATTTGATTAGCCTCGCCTGTGGTGAACTGTTCCAGATAGTTAAGGCGTTCATCATCTGTTTCTGTGTTAGCAATAATCTTTACTCTGAACTGACGCATGAATTTTGTATACTCAGTGGGATTTCCTGCGAACTTCTTGATCTCTGGCACTGGTTTCCTTAGTTGCCGCACAACGGCCTCTACTCTGTCAGGGGGCTGTAAGTCCCTCGGTGGTCTCCTTCGTCTGTCAAAAAAATCTTCATCCTCCTGGACAGGATCATTTCTTGCTGGAAGTGGAGTGGAGCTGTATGGTTGCTCTTCAAAACTGATTGGAGCTTTTCTCTGTACAGGTGGAGTGGGACTAATGGGCTGTTCTCCATCAAACTCATCAATAGCTTGTAAGCGGGCTTCTGAAATCCTCAAAAGAGTGTCAAGTTCAAACTCATCTTCCTTCATTTTCAACTCTAATTTCTCAAACTCTATCCTTCGTTTATTCTGTAGGGCCTGTCGTTTTGCACTTAATTCTGCTCTTGTTTGTTTCTCCCTGAGACGAGCAGATGAGGCTGTACTGGACTTGAATGATCCCAGATCAGATTCATTGGCCACACTTCTGGTAGTCAAAAGTTCATCCCTCTGAATCTTCAGCTGGCTTTCGTGTTCTAAGAAGAATTTATCTATGTTGAATTTCATTACTCTTAATTCTTTATCTTGGGCTTCACCCTCTCTCTCGAAATGTTCAATGTCAATTTGGTTCTCAAGCAAGCCAACAAGCTCTAAGCGAAGTTGAAATAATTCATCATAACTGTCCAACCATTCCTTATACATTGACCTAACATTCTCTATTACAGTTCTGTCAATGAGGCTGCTCTCAATCATCTCACTTATCTGGTCAAACTTCTTTCTCAAGCTCCTAAATATGCTGCTTATTTTCTTCTGTCTAATGTCAACATAATACACTTGACCTTTCTCAGTTGGTTTCCTAATTCTTCTTTCACTCATCTTGTCCCAAATAATGTTAATGCTGTTTCGATGAAATAAAAAGTCCTTCTGATTTCAATCGTTTATTCCCTGGTTCTCAGTTGAAAGTTCAGTCTCTAAATAAGTTCCATTAAAGTTCATAATTTTCCTTTTAAGTCCTAACACAGGCAAACAGCTTAACTGAAACAAAGTAAAAAATGATTTTGAGTTAAATTACTCCTAAAACATCAAAATAAAGCAGTAAAAATTAAACCTACTAGAAAGCAATGGATTAGTAGAAGCATGTGAGAAAATTACAATTATAAGTTCCAAAATTTACTTTATGTAAGGCTTATTCAAGATGGAAAGATTTACAAAACAATTTGAAATACTAAAAACCAATTCTCACCATTATTTTTTGGGCATTAGGTCTCAACACATGGAGTGTTGACTGCATGCTGCTTCAAGCATGGTCAGAAAAGTAAAACAGTTAAGAGTTATCCGCCCTTTGATAATAACTAGAAAAAAGCCGAGTAGGAAATACTTGTGATACCGGTTCAAACCCCGGTGTGGAAAGGACACTTTTTGAATTATAAATTTTGTGAAATAAAATATTTTAGAAAACAAATTACTGAAAGAAAGCTAAAAACAAAATTTACCAAAAAGAAAATACAAAAAACAAAAATATACTTTGGCCATTACATATATTGTACAGTCTAGCAGACAGAATTCCTCTCCCAGGACTCTTCTTTGGCACTGGAGTAACGACCGTTCTTTCCACTTGTGGAAAGGCGTTCTTTTGGCGTGGAAAGAGGCATCTTTCCAATCTTTCCATCCGTGGAAAGAGGCATCTTTCCACGTCTTTCCAAAGACGGAAAGAACGACCTTTCCAAACCCCCTTTGGAAATATAGGCCAAAAGGCGGTCTTTCCACAGCTAATGAGATTATGGAGTTATGTCCCCTTGTCAAGCGCTACCTGTCAACAATATATATAGAAATATCGTTTATGACTAGATTGTCTTTGATTTATGTACCATATTAAATATCATTTTTGATTTAGGAAATTTTTAGACTTTGATAATTATTTTGACATTAAAAGAATAAGTTGCTAAATATATTTTTGTTTTCATTATTTTGACTTAATTAAACATTATTTGTAAACTAAATTCAAACTTTGATCTTAGATGTACATGTATTCTAACAAGAAAGTGACTTTAAAATAAAATGAGACAGCATAATATGTTGACTTTGTTAAAAGGATGAAAATAATGAAAATATTTGTTCATATATTTTGATAACCAAAATGATCTTGTTGAAAAGTAAATGTTATATTTAAGTTTTAAAACATAAAGATGTACAAGGTTTTGACAATAATTAGATAAAATTTATTTTATTTTTAATTAAAAAAACCCATTTTGGTTGAATGATTTTAAAAAAAATTCATTTAATCCGTAAGTATGACTTTAATTGGAATGTAATCAGTCTCCAGAAACAGGCTTTCTAGAACTTTTTTACAAATCCTACTTTAGGTGGAAAAACTTAATGTAAAATGTACTGGAGGTTAGTTGTTCTGGAAATTCTTCTTGATAAGCATTTTTAATTTATGCTGTCCAACTACCCTATGCCGCAGACATCCCTGATTATGCACCTTGCGACCTGTTAATATAGGATTAATTACAACATGGATAACCTTCATGATACCAAAACAATTGAACATTGATACATTGAACTATCTATTTCTTCCTGTCATTAATGCAGTTTGCTTACTTAGTTTTTTTGTAGTTCGAGCAAGAATATATTATGTAGTTCAATGTCACTAACGCTCATATACTGAAACTGGGTCTCTAAGTCGATACTATTTCATGTTAAAGGGACATAATCATGTTGGTGAAGTCACATATATATATATCCAGTGGTATAATTTGTGTTATTTAATTGTTATTTGATATCAACTTTAACCGAAAATAGCCAGTTTACGGTCAGTCAGTTGATTATAGCGAACATACAACCGTCGTGGTTATGATCGAAAACCGGACAATGAACCTTGGCACGCTGCAGCAATGAAGTCAAACGTAATTTTGGAAACTTTCATAAAGTTGATAGGAAGACAGTTTGCTTCTATAGCCTTTAATAGGTCTTGTAACGAGTAAATTCGTGCAATAGAGCCATAATTGTCGGCTACTACACATGTATGAAACTGTTTTTGGTTTTTAGTTTTTATTTATATATTTATTATACTAAGCATTTGGGGTTAAGAATGAAAGTCGATTAAGAAGATATAACTTACAGCAGCACCTATTGTTATATGTACATTTTAGAACCAAACAAAATATCATGCAAAAACTGATCAAGCAGCTTTAAAAGAATAGGTTTGCATATGACCAAAGAATCACGGATGTGTTCAAAGATAAAACCAATAACCATCCCGGCATGATGTCATCATAAGAAAACATAACTATGTATACTGTTATCACTATGATCATGTCTTAACACTACATGATCCTACAGGGTGAGAAAAATACTCCCCGACGTAATGTGCTCATCTTTTAAATGAAACTAATCACTGAAAGAAGAGAGGAGGCTGACAAATTGTTTATTCCACTCCTTGATATCATTAGCTAACCAGTAATTAATCAGTTAAAAAGTAGGTCCTTCATATATAATGATTGACTAACGATGGAACGAAAGAGAAACTGAATGAGAGATTGGCATGTTCATTCATATCATCTAATTTATATCCAGAAAACTGTGAATGCTCACCTAGAGCGCTTTTCAACAACATTGAGTACATTAAATGAATACACACAAGATATCGAGATTAATTGGAGGTTTTGTTTCATGAGAGCAAATTACCCTATTTGGATGTTCTTTCTGATGTGATAATGGCCGATTTTCAAATTAGTCAGTGTATGCTTTATCCAAGCAGTAGTGATCTAAATTATCATAAATTTGATAGACCTATCCCGAAAGCTCATCTTATTCATTCGCTCGGAATCACAAAAATACATAACTTAACAACTGTGAGTTACAGTAAGAACTAGGGCAAAGTATGTTCTGTCATATTGATGATTAACCCATCTCACAGTCGGTTTATTGCTCCACCACTGCTTCTTAACTTGCAGTTTCGATATCAATTAAGATCAATCACGGGTAGATTTTAAAAACATGTCTAAGTGTTTATCATGGGACTGAGTTTTACATTTACATTATCAATGACATTAGAATGTTCACTAAACCTGTTATTTAGCCATTGTATTTATAGGCGGGGTAATATCGGTTTCCTCACCATTAACCATTTCGTTTTTACTCAAAGTTATGTATAAACCATCGTATTAACCATATGTACATTTCAAAGGAGAAATGTTTCAAAGAGTGTGTACATTTCTTTGATTGGCATTCTAGAAGTTGGGGTGACGAAGAAGAGAGAAACGATCATGTACATTAGCATATGTTTGTTATGTCAAAGTTGTTCTCAACTGTTCAGATCGACATTCACAGCAATGAGAAACTTGCAGTCATACGTCATATGCTTCATATGCTGTCTGACATTTACGTTTTCCTATGTTATCCCTCTATTATAACGTCGTGTCCCTCCTAATGAATTACGTAATGGTTTCATCAAAGACGGCCGATTTTCACAGATATCACGCTTCAAAGTATTTCAAGGGTCAATGTGCGTGCTTATGTACGCTCGTAGGCACGCATAACATAGGCTGCATAAAAAATCCACTTTCAGAACAAACAGAGCATGAAGGCATTCATTCCAACAAACATTGTTGTTTTAAAACAGTTACGTGTATAGGTAAAGATCTGTCTGCCTGTTTCCACGATCTTTCATCCGGTTATTTTGATATGATTTATTATTTTTACAGTCTTATATTTAATGAACAGAAGAAATTCTAACTTATATTTATGAGTTAAACAATATATCATAGGCCGATAGACTCCTTACAACTATCACACGACTTACTCTTATGAAAGTGTATACTTTTGAATATGAATGATTAATGATAAAAAAACAACACATGTTGTTTAAGTGTATTGAATGAACATACTAATACGTGTTGGTTCACCTGTTCTTTTTTTTTAAGATTGTATGCGGAAGAGTTTCTGCCATAATACAAATTAAATTTTGATTGTTATGTCGCAAGCTTAAGCAAAAATGAGTGATTATCATGACAATAATTCTGTCAATTTGTTACATTATAAACATCTGTATTTTATTATGCAATGACTCTTTTTGTCAATCTCATTTTTGGTAAACTTCGCTGACGGTGGTTAGCCAGGGATTATATAATCAGATGGAGTCCCTGGCTATACCTGTTAAACGCTGCGTTCCGGTCGGTGTTATGTAACATGTGTATTCGCTCTTAAACAAGTCTTCCTGGTGGACTGTAACACTTGACTCGGTTATCTTGTACTGCAGCTACATTGAACTATCTATCAACAATCGCTATATACACTTTCATATCGGTATTTAAATCTAACAGTTATGATGACAAAGAGGTACCAGTATGTGCATTTGCTTCAATTTGATGCTGTATATGCCTATAAACGATAAACGTATCATTATCTGTCGAAACAACATTTTAATGTAATATTGTAAACTTGCAATGACTTTAACATGTTATAGAGTTGAACGGATATTACTATTTTCTTTACTACAAATAATTACATTATAAAATTAAAAATTAAGACAGTATAGACTTAGATAAAAGGTCACAGTTGTATAAGCAATGATACTATAAGGTATTTATGGAAGTTTAACATGTATTACTACAAATCATAAAATCCAAATAAAACATAAAATAAGCACACATCATTTCACCATAGACCCATGTTTCTGTTTAGCACAGTTTGGATGGGGTGATTTTTCATATTAGTTCTGCTCAAATAAATTCATAGAAGGCGATTTATATAAACATGTTCATTATTGCAGACTGGAATACCTACGCTAGATATATAAATATTACATTTCCCTCTAGTTATGTCACTTCTTTGTGTACGTGTATGTGTATTAGTATTTAAAGATAACCCTCTCATCAGAGTTGACGAATACACCCACAGCTAGTAGCGAATACACGCAATTCCTCGCCCCAACAAGCCTAGCTTAATTGCGGGTCATAAACCAGGGGAGAAATTATGCGTTATACATTGAATATTTCGTAATTAGAAAATCGCTCTGTATGTATTACCTTACATAAATAATGACAATTATTTTAAATCTTGCGTTTTCTAGCTCTCTGGGATAATGTTGTTTATTTATACAATATTATTTGATGATGTCCGTTATTACTGTATTGCGATCTCTACTACAGACACCTCTATCTATTTTATCTTTGGAACTTCTGCGTGTATTGCAGTTTTTTGAGTGACACGTATACAGTTCACCAATTCATACTAGATTGTTTTCAAACCTTGTGAAAACGTCTCATCGGTACTATTAGTATATTTGTAATATCATTTATAAAATGTCTATTAGGACAGACGGACGAACATAATATATAACATATGCAATAGTTATTTGCGAAAGAATCACAGGTTGTTTCTATATATAGGGCCCAGTTTTAACATGACAGCTTGAGATGACGTGAGTTTTCATAAAATCTTTTATAAGCATGGCAAGGTATTTTAAGATATATTATAAATATGTAGATTATACATTGTTTGTGGATTGCAAAAGCGTCACAAACTAATCATTTGTAAAATTCGTCTTCTATTTGACCAGAATAATAATTAGAACATCATAGATCATCCAGTGTATAACAGTCCTTTCTAAAATGTTGTATGTTTAAGGAGTGTAATGCGATTCTAAATTTACATAGATTTCGTAAGAGTGACTTATCACTAAGAAAACTTAAATACTAGTCTGGCCCAAAACCCGATTTGAAATGATGTAATGACTTAAATAAATTGATGAATTATTTGTGTCGGACCAATTTGTATAAACATATCCTTTAAACATAAACAAAAATATTTGCCTGTCACTAACATTTTGATTCAACCAGATATAAGACAATCCACTTGACAATAAATATTTCTCCTATCAGCTAACTAATGCGTGTTAACGGGACATATTTAAGGATGCGTACACGTTATTGAAAATGTATCTTAAAACTAATGTTGTGCATTTGACATTTCATACGAACTTGCTAGCTGTGTTCATTCGCATCAGTATGATATATTAATTAAAACTATTAGTAGGCCGTTTGCTGCGAACGAACTACATAGCACACGCATTCAGTTTTAATGTAATATGCTTCATAAACAAAGCATGCATTTATACATTTTATCATTTTCAAATACAAATACAAATTCCAAATTTCTGTCACATCTTCAGTCGGTTTCACTTTATTTCCACAAACGATACCTTTAATCGATATTTCCCGGGGTTTTTTTAATTCTTAATATATAAATTCAGTAGACACTCTCTTGCGTCACATACAATTAAATATTTGATTGATTCCACCAGTTTCAAGTTGTGATCCGAAAAAAAGTACGATGGACAGAACATGAGATAAATTTTATTATTTTTTTTTGAAGATTGTCCTATTGTTATATATATACAGCCATAAAATATTTACAAATCATACCCCGACACGATTGCAAAACAGACAGTATATACATATGGGACAACAATTAAACAGAAAACTTATGTTAGCTATCTTGATGATACAATTTAATTTGTTGAAGAATGAATGCTTGTCCTATATACACGTGGATGTGTATTGGTCAAAGAAGAGACTACTCTTGTCAGAGTTCACAAATACACAACCGAATATACAAGTGTGCGAAGTCGCGAACACACGCTGTTGAGCCTATCTAAAGATAGCAATTGCGGGTCATAAAACAGTCTGTGCAATACACGAGAATGGTAATTGACAAACTTAATCTGTTCTTACTAACTGTCGAAACACTATCATATTTGTAAAAAAAAATATGTTTATTGTGCTTTATGAGTGTTTTGGGCGCGTATGTCTCATTTGGATACATATTTGAGAAGGCTATCCATTATTTTACGGCACTTTACCTAAACTTTATGAAATTGCTTTTTTTTATATGTTACTGTATTACAAAATAGTCATCACACATTTAAAGTTGTTTCCTTATTATCGGTGAAAACTCGTAATTCTGTGACTCAATAATTAAAGATAAAACTATATTCAATCATTCTTGCTGTACTGTAATGAAGTGTGGAAGCAAATTTATTAAAATAATATAAATGTTAATCACATTATAATCACGTTATTTGTAATTGAGTGTCACATAGGTCAAACCTGACGGGTTAGCATATGGTGCATGTTTATTCATATCCGTTTGTGTATATATATATATATATATAAATATATATATATATATATATATATATATATATATATATATATATATATATATTAACCGGTACTGCAGTCTGGGCGCACTCTGGTATTCAACCATTACCAAAACTCACAAAAAGGCGTACTCTTTGAAACTGAACTGATGTCTTATGATAATTGTAATTATATTGCAAGTTGCCTGTCTGTCCATTTTGTTTTAATGGAGAACTATGAATTGAAACCAAGTGTTCGTTATTATTTGTGTTGTCAGTAATTAAATATGGGATGATTTATTGACACTGAATGGTAATTTTGACATTTTTTAAGGTCAGCGAAAAACAGAATGTTAAAATTTATTGAATGAATTTCTTATATTATAGAACAGCTTGTATTATGTTGATGAGGGTATCAACCTGCTATTTGGACATTTATGTACATGAATGCGAGACATATTTGTTAATTAACAGAATACACAACTATGTTTATTAGCACGCACTGTGATTGGGTATCTACCCACCGCGTCAGTGGTAGTCGCCGTTCCAATTGATTAATTGATTCGCAACAAACCATGTGAGACATGAAAGACTCTGTCTTAAGAACGTACTTCTCCTCATAAATTGACAGCTTTTGTGGTATGCTATTGTTGCATTTAAAACATCACAATTCATCATGAATGTAATAAAATTGTTATTTTGAATATAATTTAAATCTGGCATTAAATAACGATTTACTGATATCTTAACAAATGATTGAAATCAAACTCAAAACGTAATTATAATTTTACTTTCATCTGATGTGTTCGCATGTAGCTACAGCCATCTGTTGTTAAACCGTAAGCTCTACGAGGAATTTAACATGGAAATTGTGAAAATAAACATATATTGTTTGGTAATCATTAACAATGTTGCAGTAGATTAATTACATTAACTTAAGATTTTGTATGCAGGGACACAATCCCACAAATACACACTTATTCCAATATTTTGTTATATACTACTGAATTTTTGTCTTAAATATCAAAACCAAAACTTAATTTCAAAACTTGTCTTATCAAACAAAAATTGCAACATTTGTTACAGAATGGGTCGGTAATTAAATGCAGGCTGTAGTATAACCATAGACCATAGCGGGTACCATTACTGATTAGATTTATATATTCCGAATTAAGGTCTTGCACAAGCTGAAGTTGAGCGCTGAGATTGTCGTAGCTAGTAGTTATGCAACTCAGTGTAACAACTGCACATGTGTATCTCAGCAGTACTTAACGACTCAAATATACAATCATTTGATTGCGTTGTTGTGGAATGTATTGAGAGAGATTATTATGGCTCATTTCGTACACATAAATACATGTTGATGAAATATAAATTTAACGACATACGATGGTATGACGTAAAATATTGCAAGATATCTGTGAAATTAAAATACATGCGTGATTTTGCTACGTTGCATAAATGCTGATATAACCAATTTTGTCATTTTACCGAGATGATGTAATTATCGAAATAACATTGTACAACACTGTGAAATGCCATAAGACTTACGAAAAACTATTTTTCATTAAAATGCGTAAACTTCACAACATGATAATTAACATACACAATATTTCAGTCGGCTTATCTGTCGACATACATAAACATACACGCGTGCACACACTATGTAATTCAGAATTGCAAGTATAAACTAGAAGTGCTGGGTTTTTTGGCTGTTTGTTGTGGGCTGTTTTTGAGCAAACATGTATTGTTATACCTGCAGGTACTTACCAATTCATTGCATTTTTTAAGGTTCCAATATAAGGTTTGCAGATGATAATGATCTGTTCATATATGCAAAGGCTGCATCTTTTGTTAGTATTGAACATTCAACATGAAAGAGAGCGAAAGAGACAGAGAGACAGGAAGAGAGGGAGAGAGAGAGAGGGAGAGAGAGAGACAGAGAGAAAGAGAGGGAGAGAGAGACGGACAGAGAGAGAGATGGACGGACAGAGAGGGAGAGAGAGACGGACGGAGAGAGAGGGAGGGCGAGAGGCAAATAGATAATACTATGCAAGTTGTCTATAATTGTAAAACGTTATACAGTTATATCTTCACAGAGATACAGGGAGTGGGGAGAGAGAGAGAGAGAGAGAGAGAGAGAGAGAGAGAGAGAGAGAGAGAGAGAGAGAGAGAGAGAGAGAGGGACAGTGAGGGAAAGAGAGAAAGAGACAGAGAGAGGGAGAGAGAGACGGACAGAGAGAGGGAGAGAGAGAGAGACGGACGGAGAGAGAGGAAGGGCGAGAGGGAAAGAGATTAGACTATGCAAGTTGTCTATAATTGTAAAACGTTATATAGTTATATTTTCCTAACTGAAGAATTGTAGCCAGTCGGGAAAATTCGCTACCACACAACAAAATGTTGGCGTTGTGTAACAAGTTTCAGGTTTTTAAATTATCTTTCTGTCAGTCCGACATATGTTTACCTTTTTATATGTGGTTACATTAGCTTGGTCAGTCACGAGGTTGGCCAGGTAGATTCCCTTGACGGGGGAGAGCGAGAGAGGGTAAAGAGTGAGAAAGAGAAAGAGACAGAGAGGGAGAGCGGGAGACAAGGTCAAAGGAAGAGGGGAGGGAGAGAGAGAGAGAGAGAGAGAGAGAGAGAGAGAGAGAGAGAGAGAGAGAGAGAGAGAGAGAGAGAGAGAGAGAGAGAGAGAGAGAGAGAGAGAGAGAGAGAGAGAGAGAGAGAGAGAGAGACGGGCGGAGAGAGAGAGACGGGCGGATAGAGAGGGAGGAGAGAGAGGGAGGACGAGAGGGAAAGAGATAAGACTATGCAAGTTGTATATAATTGTAAAACGTTATACAGTTATATCTTCCTAACTGAAGAACTGTAGCAAGTCAGGCAAATTAGCCACAGCACAACAAACGGTTGGCGTTGTGTAACAAGTTTCTATTTTCGGCAGCACCTTTCAGATGATTCTAATAACAAAATGACATGACAAAACTGTTTACATCATTGATTTGATGATCAATTGTAACTTTATGTAGGTATTTGACACATATTATTTACATAATTTACAATAAGGATATTCATGATATTCAAATGTTATAGTTTAACCAAATGCAATATTTTCTCTTGTGAGATGTCTCCCATTGGTATTTGTTTGTAACTTGGTGCAATATTCGATAATGTACAAGATCAATTAAACTATGATGTATGGACAAAAGTAATTTTATATGCGTTTCCTTTCCCTGTGTAATCACTTAATGTACATTTTGCCTCAGTGATTGAACTGTATAATACAAATTTGTAATCATCGTGTGGTTAAGGAGTTATACATACATGAAGGATTAGTAACTCAATTTTCATTTAAAAAGAAATATTCTTTGATTAGGTGAATAAAATATGAATGGGTGGTTAAAAGTGGGAACAATCTTATTAGATTCATAACGTAAAATTGTATAAATTTGCATAGTTTCGAATACCCCGTATGTATTACGTAATGGCAATTGAAAAATGATTGATGTGTGACCAGCATATAAAAAATAGAAATGTAAGTGTCAACGTACAGACCATTTTTAGAATTGACACGTTTAATAAATTATTTGATGAAGTAAGTGTATTTGCAGGACCACTATGAAAATAATAATATTGCTGATAATGTTATCACAACTATACCAAAGGCAAAACACACGAACTGTGATTTTAAACATGCTTCTTTTAATGATCTTTTCAAATAATAGTAGTTTTTAATTGTGTCGTCTACATTCCATTATAACTAATTAATACTTATAACCCTTAACAAAAAAACACAACTACATCCATTGCAATGTATGACTCGTATTTCCTGATTAATTTGCTATTGAAACGAAATTTAACTCACTCAATGTCATACAGAAATGCCACTCGCGCTTTGTTAATATTTGTTTGCAAAATCTGTGGATATGTCGTTTGGTTGAGAAAACAGATTCACCATAGGTTGTATGTAAGGATGGCCTTAATCTCATTTCCTTTTAATTTCCTATTCAACTATTATTTCTGTTTTTCTGAATGTTGATAATTTAGTCATGTAAATTACAATGATCTTATCTATCACATGTTCAGGATATTATAGGAAAATATCATTATTTATTGTACTGGTAATAAAACTATTCCAAAATGTTCCCGTTGCTTCAGAAAACTGACACCACGATTTTATGAACGCTTCACATAATGATAAGAACAAATTAAATACTACATTAAATTATTAATATATAATTTCTCACTTAAATGTAATTGCATTAAAATAAATTAAGATAAATAGGTTGAAAAGAAGTTTTGAAGAGTGATTATTAATTTAGTTTTAGAAGTAAGGCGATGAAAACAGATAATTTGATTTTATTCACGCTTCAATGGAAATCCACAGTTTGGAAAGGTGGGCTGTGGAAATGTGATCATTCCACAGTGTGGAAAGGACGCCTTTCGGTTTTGGAAAGATCGTTATTTCCAAGTGTGGAAAGTTGTGGAATGGACGGACGTTTCTCCAGTGTGGGAGTCTGTTTTATGCTATATGTACCCCAAGGAGGATCCCTTCTGAAAAAGAATCGAACCAACCTGCAGAGGTTGCAGATTCTTTGAAGAGGATCCTCCTTGGGGTAGGGCCACCTGCTCCCCTTATTCTGTCTGCCTGTCAGATTTATAAGTGGTGAGTTAGAGTTACCTGCCCCTGGTGTACCTAGCAACCGCCAGGGTTGGGGCCCACTTAGAGTGGTCCAAATGTTTATTTTTTAGTAATTTATTATTTTTACGGTTATTTTATTAAAAAAATTAAATTCTAACTGTCATAACTCAAAAAATAGGATTGTTATGCTACATGTACCCCAAGGAGGATCCTCTTCAAAGAATCTGCAACCTCTGCAGGTTGGTTCGAATTTGTCTTTAGTCTTGTCCAAGTTTGTATTCTGTACATAGAGCATATCTGTCTTTTCTTGACTAATTCCATGTTTATCTGTGAGGTAGAAACGTTATATTTTATATATTTTATATATATATTATATATAACTTTCCAACCTCACGAGATGAGATTAAAAATGGTATTTGTCAAGATTGATGGATATTCTATTTATTATATGATATTATCCACGTAATTACGTCCGAAAAGGGTTGTTTTCATGCCAAGTGGCCGCTAGGAACAACCCTTCACCACAATAACACTGTGACGTCATAAGCCAATTCGACGCGTGAGACCATTGTTTTATGACATCAAATGATATTGGTCACCGTTCGCATTGAAAATATAGACAGTTTATTTCACTGATAAATCCCAGTATTTCACTTCTCGTCATATAATAAATGTATATATTTTCCAGATGAAAGGACGAAAGAATCTCCCTTTATCATTAGGTTTCAACAAGATGTTCATGCAAATATTATATATGTAATTAAAGTAAATAAACATATATAAATATATATCACAAATTTTTTTTTTTTAGAACAGGTACATGTAAGTTGTTAAAATTTAATTGGTGCAAAAAATGCAATATATATGCAAAAAATCAATGTACCAAAGAGGTAACAATAAATATACATACAATTATTAACTTTATGACCATATAGCAATTTTTTTACCTTTTTGGCTCATTTCTTATTTGTTACAAAGTTAATATTTTAATTAAGTGAAAATAATATTTAACTCTAAACTAATAATAAATAGGAACTCAAGCATTTTATTGTAATTGTAAATTAAGCTTGAACATTTTTGCCTAACAATTTTGGCTCCACCTTTTTGGCTCACGATATATATAACTTGAATAAAACATTAAAAAATTAAGATAAAATGGTTTTAGTAACTTTTTAGCTCATCAGGCCTGAAAGGCCCGATGGGCTTATGGCATGGGATGACGTCCGTCCGTCCGTCCGCAAACTTTTCGCTTTTTCGACTTCTTCTCCAGAACCACTGGGTCTAGGTAGCTGAAATTTTGTATACAGACTCCTTGGGCAATGGGGATTCTAAATTGTAGATTTAGTGATCCAGTGACCCCAAATAAGGGCCTCACAGGCCATAACCTAAAAACCTATTCTCATCTTCTTCTCCAGAACGAAAAGACCTAGAAGACTGAAATGTTGTGTACAGACTCTTTAGCCAATGGAGATTCTAAATTGTAGATTTGGTGACCCTGTGACCCCAAATAAGGGCCTCACAGGCCATGACCTCAAATTCTATTTTCTTCTTCTTCTCCAGAATGAAAAGACCTAGGAGGCTGTCATGTTGTGTAAAGAGTCTTTAACCAATGGAGATTCTAAATTGTAGATTTGGTGACCCTGTGGTCCCAAATAAGGGCCTCACAGGCCATTACCTAAAATCATGTTTTCATCAGTTTCTCCGGAACAAAAAGACCTAGAAGGCTGTAATATTGTGTGCAAACTCTTTAGCCAATGGGGATTCTAACTTGTAAATTTGGTGACCCTGTGACTCCAAATATGGGCCACAGCCTAAACAAACCTTTGAAATTGAATTTTGAACTGATATTTTATGTGCACTTCAATCAAATTTTCCCTAATAAAATACCTGAGAGAGAGTCATCTCATCTTTTAGATATGTGAGTCCTAACTTGGGTTTGAGAAATGCAGAATTGAGAAAAAAAAGTTACTTTGCAGTTAATCTTATTCAGTGGGAATGTGAAATATATGTCGACTTGAGATTACAATCTACATTGTGTACATGTTTCTCAAATTGATGTAATCAATGTGAAATGAGAACTATTGAATAGCCTATGAACTGAATATTGTGACAAGCCACAAAGGAATAAATTGAAGAGGAGTTAAGAATTCTTTTATTTTACATGAGATATGTGAACTGCATATGACTGGTGATGAAATGATAAGATAAGACTATTTTCATTTTCTTCTCCAGAACAAAAAGACCTTGAAGGCTGTCATGTTGTGTAAAGAGTCTTTAGCCAATTGAGATTCTAAATTGTAGATTTGGTGACCCTGTGGTCCCAAATAAGGGCCTCACAGGCCATTACCTAAAATCCTGTTTTCATCAGTTTCTCCGGAACAAAAAGACCTAGAAGGCTGTAATATTGTGTGCAAACTCTTTAGCCAATGGGGATTCTAACTTGTAAATTTGGTGATCCTGTGACCCCAAATATTGGCCACAGCCTAAAAAAAACCTTTGAAATTGAATTTTGAACTGATATTTTATGGCACTTCAATCAAATTTTCCCTAATAAACAAAACATAAAAATCTATTTTCATCTTCTTCTCCAGAACAAACTAGAAGGAATATTGCGTTCAGAATGTTTAGATGTTTGGATGAAAAGGCTAAGAACCGATAAAATTGTGCAAAGATTATTTAGCCAAGGTGATTCTAAATTGTACTATGTACCATGAGATTCATCACATTGCCTGTTCTCTCTAAGCCTAATACTGTAAGATCAGTGATGCCAGTGTTTTGTGCAAGGCAGAGGCTATTACATAATTTGGCTGTAAAAGCACAGCTGGCTTGTAACCAGAGCCAAGGGGTCAGCATATGGCATAATCTCCTGTGTGTTGACCTTGCTGAGTGCTCTCCCTCACTTTCAAGACGAAGATTTGTCAGGGCTAGGGATTATGCATTATATTGAGACAATATGTTTCTGTCTTCATCATCAAACAATATAAACCCTGATGAGCTACAGAGCCCATGGCTCTATTTTTATCATTAGTTTAGAGTTAAACTTTATTTTCTCTAAACAAAAATATTAACTTTGTAAGAAATAAGAAAAGAGCCAAAAAGGTAACAATTTTGCTATGAGCCAAAATTGTAAATTTTGCTTGAACATTTTTGCCTAACAATTTTGGCTCCACCTTTTTGGCTCACGATATATATAACTTGAATAAAACATTAACAAATTAATATAAAAATGGTTTTAGTCACTTTTTATCATTAGTTAAGAGTTCAATTTTATTTTCTCTAAACAAAAATATTAACTTTGTAAGAAATAAGAAAAGAGCCAAAAAGGTAACAATTTTGCTATATGGTCAAAAAGGTAATAATTGTATGTATATATATATATATATATATATATATATATATATATATATATAAGGCATTTTTCTCTGATTAGTTGTAATATATTCCCTGTTAAATTCAGGAAATTAAACTACATGAGCTCATCATATTTACACGTAATTAATTAAACAAATTGTCACCCATTCTAGTTCATAATGGTGTATTTGAGATAAAGTGTGGTATATTCTATATAAACGTATCATTCGGTAAGGGAGGCATAAGACAGGTATGTTACGATCGTTTCAACGATATTCATCTTTAAATCCTTTCACAATGATGTATAGATATTATTTTCATTCAATTGTAGCAAGGCTCGTAGTCTGTTTTTATAACATTCCATTATAACGAAACATGGTAATCTCCTAAAAGCAACTCTAGTGTGGAATCTGAAAGAGCCACTTCTCTTTGACTCTTTTTTCAATATTTAATTAACTAGTATTTTCTTTCAAAAAAAAGATTAAAACTGGATTCATTTCTGAGACCATATATCAGTATCATTACAGTTCATTTATGATATATTACAAGAATCGGAAATTGCGGGGGTTAGGTACAAATACAGAATGAAATGGGAACGAGATTTGGAATGTCCAATCAACGAAACTGAATGGAAAAATATAAACAAATTGCCTTTTATGTCAAATCTAAGTTCAAAAACAACATGGTTTCAATATTCAATTCTACATAGAATACTCCCAACAAATGATCTCTTGGTTAAGATGAACATCAAAGATGACAATAAATGTAGCTTCTGTGAGGACGAAATAGAGACCATAAGTCATCTTTTTTTTGATTGCCCTACCGTCAAAAATATTTGGAATAAAGTTAAGGAATGGATGGAGACAAACACACAAGCAAACATAAACCTCTCAAAAAGGAACATTTGCCTTGGATATCCTGAATATAGAAATAGAGTATTGAATATGATCATCACAACTGTTAAGTACACTTTATTCAAAACAAAGCAAAATGGACTGAAACCAAACATATCCTACATCAAGAATGACATCAAGAAAGCTTACAATATTGACAAATATAATGCATACTCAACTTGCAACTATTCTAAATTCATGACATTCTGGTCAACGTGTCATTTGCTATTTAAAGATTAATGTAAAACAAATTCATGAAGATATTCCTTTGTTCACTTAAGCTTAAACTGAAAAATAGACAACTTAGAACTAATGATGATGAGTAAATTGTTATACTCATCTATGTTACCAGCTTCTGTCAAAGTGTTTTGTATGCTTTTCGTTGCAAACTAATTTGTATATGTAATGTGTATGTACATGTACCACAAAAAGAAAGAAATAAAAAAAAAAAAAAAAAAATTACAGTTCATAAGTTGTCTGTAATTATTTAATCGTAATTTGTATTCTTTAGGTACCTAGAAATGCGTTGATAAACTCTCTTATGGAGGTCATAGTGAATCAAATTTATCCACCTCAGTGCTTTTGGAATTTTTATATTAATATTTGTTTTAACAAGCTCGCTATTGTTCATGTATACTTCATTTGGATATGCTGGTTTGCAGGTTTGTCACTATACAGACAACGACACAATACCACTATATAGTTGACGATAACGAGATTGTCTTAGATCATGCAGTTGCAATAATTCTTTATGAGAACTTCGGTTGGAGATAATAGAGTTTAGAAGTTATGAAATGGCTTAGCGCTTAACTATGTTTAATATATATTTCTGTTACAGTAATGTCTTTCTTGCGACGTAAACACTTGTTAAAACTAAGGCAACAATAATACACGTATCTAACTGTATAGATTGAACCATAGTCTCCCTAGGCCTAGAGGATGGGAAGCAACATGTAACATTCACATTTCTACTGCAGACATGTCTTTCCTGAGCGACATCGACGTGGTGCCGACCTACGACTCCAATCGTCGTCTTGCAGAACGAATTAAAACAGAACTTGAAGAGTTTCTCAAGGTCAAGGATTACAACGGTCCATCACCAAAAATAATTATCTTCCGACCAACTGGCAGACCAGCAGACGAGTTTAAGGAAGCCGTCTGTCCGATTCTTGAACACAGTGAGTGAAGATTATTATAGTGTAGAATTGCGTACATTAATTGGCAGTGACTTACATGTTAATAGCTGATATATCATGTCCATGAACATCTAAATATCTAGTGACAAATACATCATCTAGTAACAAGTACATCTTATAGTGACAAGTACATCTTATAGTGTCAAGTACATCTTATAGTGTCAAGTACATCTTATAGTGACAAGTTCATCATCTAGTGACAAGAACAAGTACATCATCTAGTGACAATTACAAGTACACCATCTAGTGACAAGTACATCATTTAGTGACAAGTACAAAATCTAGTTACAATTACAAGTACACCATCTAGTGACAAGTACATCATTTAGTGACAAGTACAAAATCTAGTTACAAGTACAAGTACAACATTTAGGGACAAGAACATCATCTTGTGACAAGTACAATTACATCATCTAGGGACAAGTACATCATCTAGTGATAATTACATCATCTAGTGACAAGTACGAATACATCATCTTGTGACAGGTCATCCTCTAGTGACAAGTACATCCTCAAGTGACAAGTACAAGTACATCATCTAGTGACAAGTACATCCTCTAGTGAAAAGTACATCATCTAGTGACAAGTACAAATACATCATCTAGCGACAAGTACATCATATAGTGACAAGTACATCATCTAGTGACACGTACAAGTACATCATCTAGCAACAAGTACATCATCTAGTGACAAGTAGATGATTTAGTGACAAGAACATCATCTTGTGACAAGTAGATGATCTAGCGACAAGTACATCGTCTAGGGACAAGTACATCATCTAGTGACAAGAACAAGTACATCATCTAGTGATCATATAGTGACAAGTACATCCTCCATCTAGTGACAAGTACATCATCTAGTGACAATTACAAGTACATCATCTGGTGACAAGTACATCATCTAGTGATAAGTACAAGTACATCATCTAGTGACAAGTACATCATCTAGTGACAAGTACATCATCTAGGGACAAGTACATCATCTAGTGACAAGTACACCCTCTAGTGACAAGTAAACCATCCATTGGCAAGTACAAGTACATCATCCAGTGACAAGTACATCATATAGTGACAAGAACATCATCCAGTGACAAGTACATCATCTTAGTGACAAAAACAAGTACATCATCTAGTGACAAGTAAAAGTAGACAATCTGCTGATAGGCACATCATATAATGACGAGGACATCATCTAGTGACAAGTACAAGTACACCATCTACATTGGCATTAGCATTAGTAGTAGTAGCAGTAATAGAAGTAGTAGTAGTAGTAGCAGTAATAGTATCAGTAGTACAATTGGTTGAAGCAATAGCTGTAGCAGTAGTTGTAGTGCAACTGGTAGTAGTAGTAGTAGTAGCAGTAGCTGTAGCAGTAGAAGTAGTAGTTATTGTCGTAGTAGTAGTATATGGTTGAATGTCCCTTTGGGTAACAGTCACAGGAAAGCGTGTATATATGGTAAGCAAGACACCGAACAATAGGTTACGTAGTCTATCCATAAAGTCATATATCTCACATTGAGACATTCAACCTGTGACCTTCTGCTGTAGGTTCCAGGGTGTACCTGGTGGTCGCATTCAGTGGACAGTACAAGGACATCAGTGAGCTCGTCCCATCTGACAGAGTGATGAAGACTGTGGTCATCTATATCCAGTCTGGACAGCTGGTCGGGTCGGACTCGCCTCAGTACAACTCCAACAAGGATGAGCTGAAGACGTTAGCTACTCTTCTCTCCAAGAACTACAATGTACCGGTAGGTTCCCATGCGTTGCTGTATCTATATCGAGGTTGTTTTGTCTTTTTAAAGTATAATTTATCTTCACAAAGGTTGATAATAATATCTAAAGTTGATTTATCTTCACAAAGAATGATGTATCTTCACAAAAGTTGATTATAATCTCTTAGGTTGAGTCAACTTTACCGAGATTAATTTATCATTTGAGAGACACCTTTATATATATATATATATATATATATATATCTCTACCTATCTACTGTCTATAAAACTGAGGCAGATAAACTTTTGCAAGCAGTAGAAACAAAAGTATCAATCAATCTTTATTACGGTACATAGAAGGCCACATGCCTGTGGTACAATCATGGGTAAATCACATTACAGATTATTTTCTGTTACAATACTCTTTTAAAGGCGCTGTAGCACGTTTTTTTGCTGAAATAAGTCGATGAAATGTATTTGATTAATAATGCCAACAATAGTAAAACACCCTTCTCTCTTCGGAAAATCAAGTTGCAAATGAGTGTTCATGGTTTCGTAAAGTCATGGGAATTTTTTTTGTCATTCGAATATAATAAAATGTGTTCACAATAAAATGGCCGCCATGCAATTTTGGCTATATACGCAACACCGTTATTACCACTACGGATCATTGGTTTGTGTAATAAGATGTTTTACCCTCTAAAGTAAATATAAATGACATAAACAATCATTATAAATGAGAAATTTGAAAAAATAAAATTTGAAAAAAACGTGCTACAGCGCCTTTAAATAACATTGTATATTAAATATCCATTGCAAGGTTTTGTAATACGTGAGTATTGGTATGTTGCGACAATAACAATAGTTTTGTTAAACTAGGGTAAGTATAATCGTAAGATGTGATATATTTTAACCGTAGGTTTTTTATAGGATGGACAGATTAATAAGAAATGTAGTTCGTCTTCTAAAGCATTCATAAACAAAAGTATCAGAAGATAACATGTCACACTTGGACCTCACAAAATGGCTTCAGGTCACACTTCTTTTCATGGAAACCAATCAAAATTTAAAATGATTGAAACATTAAAGGCCCCGATATTTTTAAAAATGTTTATTGAACTGTTGTTTTGGGCTCTGAAATAAACATATATATATCAATAAAAGTCCAGTTCGATTCCATGAAAACACAATAATTATATATTAAAAACAATTAACAAGTCATAAGATACCACGTTAGTACTAACGTGATAACCACCTATTAAGTTTCCGAAAGATAATACAAACAATTATGTTCCGGTAATGAACTTAACTGTATAGAGTCAAATCCAAACAGGTAAATATATAAATTAGATAATTCTATATACAGATTTGAGAGTATCTAAAGGCACTACTTCACTAGGTGGATAACACACATATTAAGTTAAAAACATATGATAAACCCTTTTTTAAATTTCTGATATGGAAACAAACTTGTATACCCCTATAACCCTGTTTAGAGTCCAAATGCAAACAATTTTCATAGAAACTAAAATGATAATGTAATCTTAAAATAAAAAAGGCAGATGGATATTGGATAATACAAGTAGAGAGTTTGGTTTATTTTTTTCTCAAATATCCGCCAATACAAAAAAGAGAGATGAAAATATGTTGTCAATTAATAGTTTGATGTGTTAAGTTCAATCCATAATCATGACAGAGGGTATAACACTATTTGGAATGAGGTATGTGGGTCGTATTAATTGTCCCCCGCCGCAACGCGGAACGGGGGACTATGTATTCAGTGGCGTCCGTACGTCCGTACGTCACATTTCTTGTTTACGCGATATCTTATGAAGCGTTGCATCCAAAGTCTTCAAATTTCATGTCTTCCTACATTGTGGGTAGACGCAGACACCAGTCAATTTTGATGACCTTGGTCTTATTTTCAAGGTCACCACGACACTTTGACCACTTTTTGAACTCTTGTTTATGCGATATCTCATGAAGCGTTACATCTAAAGTCTTCAAATTTGGTTTCTGTCTACATTGTGGGAAGACGCAGACACCAGTCACTTTTGGTGACCTTGGCCTTATTTTCAAGGTCACCACGACACTTTGACCACTCTTTGAACTCTTGTTAAGGCGATATCTCATGAAACATTGCATCCAAAGTCTTCAAATTAGTTTTCAGCCTACATTGGGGAAAGACACAGACACCAGTTTATTTTGGTGACCTTGACCTTATTTTCAAGGTCACCGCAACACTTTGAGCACTTTTCTAACTCTTGTTATCACCATTTATTATGACCGGTTGGACCAAATGTTTTCAAATTTGGTGTCAGTCTACATTGGAGGATGACGCAGACGCCAGTCGATTTGGTGACCTTGACCTTATTTTCAAGGTCACTACAACACTTTGACCACTTTTAGAACTCTTATTAACACGATATATCATGAACCAAAGTAGCTCCAATGATGTGTCTTACTAACTCAATGTCTTACGTATTCATTGATTAAGCAAATATTTTTATTACACGCTGAATTTGAGGTCGAAAAGTTTTTGTTGTTTTACCACACTTGATTAGATAAGAATAGTAAAAGTCAAGAAAAGACAGATATCCTCTATTTCTCTGTTTGAGAAAAACATTCTCACCACTGCATTTTGATCTCAGCTCTCAACACAGTGAAACTATCACAGAGGTGATAACATCATGTTCACAATAATATGACCTCACGTCAACTATCAACACAACGTCAGCGCAATTGCTAAATGACAATGGTATGGTATTACATGAACTTTTGAACTTATTGAACTTTAAAACACTACATTGTTTTAATCACAGAAGCATTTACAGTGTTTTGTATTTACAGTGTAATGTCACTTATCTCTCACCTCATCTTATATTTTCACTCATTCATGTCATTTTCTTCTCCTCGTGCAATGTGACATAGTGACAGCGTATTTGGTGATAAAGTCTTAATGATATTTTGGAAGGGAATATATATTGTTCTCTTTTGAGTTATTAGTATTATGTCTTAAGGACGACCATATTGTTCGCTTTTATATGATTTTCTGCATTGAAAGAACAGACTGAGATCTTACTTATTATCAAGAATTTCAATTTTGTACCTGTTTTTTGTCAGTTGCCTGCCTTTGAAATTGGAGCTTCAATTCTCAATTTCTCAAAACTTATGAGTCATCAGAGCAGCCAAGATGATTGGCAGAGACCGCAAGGAGATTGATAAAGATGTGAGCACGGCGGAGATGACAAACATACGTAAGAACAGTCATGAAGATTGGTCAGTACAGTCGAGGTGACCTACAGCCGTCTGAGCAAACAGAAGGCTTTGGAAAGTCATCAGTACAGTCGAGATGACCTACAGCCGTCTGAACGAACAGAAGGGTTGGGAAAGTCGTCAGTACAGTCGAGATAACCTATAGTCATCTAAGCAAACAGAAGGGTTGAGAAGTCGTCATTACAGTCGAGATGTGACCTACAGCCGTCTGAGCAAACAGAAGGCTTGGGAAAGTCGTCATTACAGTCGAGATGACCTACAGCCGTCTGAGAAAACAGAATGGTTGGGAAAGTCGTCATTACAGTCGAGATAACCTACAGCCGTCTGAGCAAACAGAAGGGTTGGAAAAGTCGTCATTACAGTCGAGATAACCTACAGCCGTCTGAGAAAACAGAAGGCTTGGGAAAGTCGTCAGTACATTCGAGATGACCTACAGCCGTCTGAGCAAACAGAAGGCTTGGGAAAGTCGTCATTACAGTCGAAATAACCTACATCCGTCTGAGCAAACAGAAGGCTTGGGAAAGTCGTCATTACAGTCGAGATAACCTACATCCGTCTGAGCAAACAGAAGGCTTGGGAAAGTCGTCATTACAGTCGAGATAACCTACAGCCGTCTGAGAAAACAGAAGGCTTGGGAAAGTCGTCAGTACAGTCGAGATGTGACCAACAGCCGTCTGTGCAAACAGAAGGCTTGGGAAAGTCGTCAGTACAGTCGAGATGTGACCTACATCCGTCTGAGCAAACATAATGGTTGGGAAAGTCGTCAGTACGGTCGAGATGACCTACATCCGTCTGAGCAAACAGAAGGCTTGGGAAGGTCGTCAGTACAGTCGAGATGTTACCTACAGCCGTCTGTGCAAACAGAAGGCTTGGGAAGGTCGTCAGTACATTCGAGATGACCTACAGCCGTCTGAGAAAAAATAGAATGGTTGGGAAGGTCGTCATTACAGTCGTGATGACCTACATCCGTCTGAACAAACAGAAGGCTTGGGAAAGTCGTCATTACAGTCGTGATGACCTACATCCGTCTGGGCAAACAGAAGGCTTAGGCTTGGAAAAGTCGTCAGTACAGTCGATATGACCTACATCCGTCTGAGCAAACAGAATAGTTGGGAAGGTCGTCAGTGCAGCCGAGATGACCTACAGCCGTCTGAGCAAACAAAATGGTTGGGAAGGTCGTCAGTACAGTCGAGATGTGACCTACAGCCCTCTGAGCAAACAGAATGGTTGGGAAGGTCGTCGGTACAGTCGAGATAACCTACATCCGTCTGAGCAAACAGAATGGTTGGGAAGGTCGTCAGTAAAGTCGAGATGACCTACAGCCGTCTGAGCAAACAGAAGGCTTGGGAAAGTCGTCAGTACAGTCGAGATGACCTACATCCGTCTGAGCAAACAGAAGGCTTGGGAAAGTCGTCAGTACAGTCGAGATGTGACCTACATCCGTCTGAGCAAACAGAATGGTTGGGAAAGTCGTCAGTACAATCGAGATGACCTACATCCATCTGAGCAAACAGAAGGCTTGGGAAAGTCGTCATTACAGTCGAGATAACCTACATCCGTCTGAGCAAACAGAATGGTTGGGAAAGTCGTCATTACAGTCGAGATGACCTACATCCGTCTGAGCAAACAGAAGGCTTGGGAAAGTCGCCAGTACAGTCGATATGACCTACATCAGTCTGAGCAAACAGAAGGCTTGGGAAAGTCGTCAGTAGAGTCGTGATGACCTACATCCGTCTGAGCAAACAGAAGGCTTGGGAAAGTCGTCAGTACAGTCGAGATGACCTACATCCGTCTGAGCAAACAGAAGGCTTGGGAAAGTCGTCAGTACAGTCGAGATTTGACCTACATCCGTCTGAGCAAACAGAATGGTTGGGAAAGTCGTCAGTACGGTCGAGATGACCTACATCCGTCTGAGCAAACAGAAGGCTTGGGAAGGTCGTCAGTACAGTCGAGATGTTACCTACAGCCGTCTGTGCAAACAGAAGGCTTGGGAAGGTCGTCAGTACAGTTGAGATGACCTACAGCCGTCTGAACAAACAGAAGGCTTGGGAAAGTCGTCATTACAGTCGTGATGACCTACATCCGTCTGGGCAAACAGAAGGCTTAGGCTTGGGAAAGTCGTCAGTACAGTCGATATGACCTACATCCGTCTGAGCAAACAGAAGGCTTGGGAAAGTCGTCAGTACAATCGAGATGACCTACAGCCGTCTGAGCAAACAGAATGGTTGGGAAGGTCGACAGTACAGTCGAGATGTGACCTACAGCCGTCTGAGCAAACAGAATGGTTGGGAAGGTCGTCAGTACAGTCGAGATAACCTACATCCGTCTGAGCAAACAGAATGGTTGGGAAGGTCGTCAGTAAAGTCGAGATGACCTACAGCCGTCTGAGCAAACAGAATAGTTGGGAAGGTCGTCAGTACAGCCGAGATGACCTACAGCCGTCTGAGCAAACAGAATGGTTGGGAAGGTCGTCAGTACAGTCGAGATGTGACCTACAGCCGTCTGAGCAAACAGAATGGTTAGGCTTGGAAAAGTCGTCAGTACAGTCGATATGACCTACATCCGTCTGAGCAAACAGAAGGCTTGGGAAAGTCGTCAGTACAGTCGAGATGACCTACAGCCGTCTGAGCAAACAGAATGGTTGGGACGGTCGTCAGTAAAGTCGAGATGACCTACATCCGTCTGAGCAAACAGAATGGTTGGGAAGGTCGTCAGTACAGTCGAGATGACCTTCAGCCGTCTGAGCAAACAGAATGGTTAGGCTTGGAAAAGTCGTCAGTACAGTCGATATGACCTACATCCGTCTGAGCAAACAGAAGGCTTGGGAAAGTCGTCAGTACAGTCGAAATGACCTACAGCCGTCTGAGCAAACAGAATGGTTGGGACGGTCGTCAGTACAGTCGAGATGACCTACATCCGTCTGAGCAAACAGAATGGTTGGGAAGGTCGTCAGTACAGTCGAGATGACCTTCAGCCGTCTGAGCAAACAGGTGGAACAAGACTTCAGCACATCGGAGATGACTAAAATATACCATCAGAGCAGTCAGGTTAGCCAAGCCGTCAGTACAGTCGAGTTCACATACAGCCATCAGAACAAACAAGTGGATCAGCCAAGATGTCAGCACAGCAACAGAACCGTTTACATCGAGAGACGACAGAAGGGGAACCAAACATCTGACAGTAGACTTAATTAGTGAGGTCATCAGTTACTCGTAATTAGATCGATTATCCTGCATTATTTTGCATTCTAGATCAAAGGACAGAGCAAAATTAAAATATTCTATTTCTAAGCTATATATTTCAAGAAAGGAGTTACACAGACAATGAAATACGATTGGTTGACGAAACACCTTTAACGTTCCATTGATAAATAATTTATTTTAAAATGGAAACATGGATCATTCTAGAATAAATAGATATTGACGATATTACAACTTAGATCTTTCAAAGTACAGTAAATTATCTATAATGTCTGTGTTACTTTAGTGTGCAATATGTTGTTTTATTTTCAAATTTACCAACAACTTCGCGAATATCCCAAGGAATCGCTATCCAGGGGATTCTCTCAAGTAATATCGATATTCAGTAACAACTCCTGTAAATATGCATGACGTTGACAATTAATGTGTCACAGTTCAGATTTGTTGATCCTTTTGAGATAATATTTGTTAGCTATATGCATTTGTTGTAGATTTTTCCTTGTTGTCAACCCTTAATGTTTTTAAAAGATTGGAAGGGAAACCAATGTACTTGCCGTTTGTGCTACTAGTTGGGTACATTAATAAATTTATTTAAATACATTCAGTGGATAGATATCACTAGCTACTGACTCGAAATTTATATATAAAAACAGATTTATGTTCGTTTACGTTTCATTTTAATAACATAATGGGTACTTTCGAGAATATTCAAGTCGATACTGGAAAGGAAAATATGCCTTCGTTTAAAGGTGGAGTAGTACGTTTTTTACCCAATTTTTTTTTTCAAATTTCCTATTCATAATTATAGATCGTGTCATTCAAATTTACTTTAGAGAGTAAAACATCTGAATACATAATCCAATTATCCGTAGTAGGAATAACGGTGTTGCGTATAAAGCAAAAGTTGGATGCTGCCATTTTATTGTGAACACATTTTATTATTTCGAATGACAAAAACGATTCCCATGACTTTACAGAGCCATGTACAATCCTTTTCAACTTGATTTTCTGGAGAGAGAAGGGTGTTTTATTATTGTTGAAATTATTTTTTAAATGCATTTCATCGACCTATTTAAGCGAAAGAACGTGCTACTGCCCCTTTAAATAATATCCATTTTGTAATCATCTTTAATGCATCCCAATCTCTTATGATGTCGTTTTACACTACTTTTAATCAGTGTATACTCTCTTTCTCATTCTGCTCTCAGTGCTGAATCGAGTCTCCTCAGTTAAATGGGCAATATACTGTAAACATATTTAAATGAAACCTCTTTTCATGACTTTTAGTATCATGCTATCATTTTCATCCCTCTCAAAAGTCTTTTTATATATTTTCTATTTGCTACCTTATTTCAAAACCTGGTGAAATAGCAATATCTTATATTTACTATTATTGCAGACTGTCTACAAAGATGCATCAGAGGATCAAAAGGAGTGGTTCCAAGTTGCCACCAGGTTCTTAAATAAGTTTCGTGCTAGGAACTGGCATTGGATCCCTTGCAACATTTTCTGGAACCTGGTCTCTTGTTCCTGGAACCTTTTCTGGGTCCTGGTAACCGGTTCGTTAAACCTGGTTAAGACGGGATTCCTGTGGATATATAACTGGTCGAGGAGTATGTTTAGAAGTTGAGAATACATGGATCAGTGTCAAGTGTGTTTTCCTGGACAGGCTAGACTGGAGAGGACTCAATTTACAGTAAATAACTGTATAGGTTCCAAAATACTAATGATAATTTTGTGACTCTTAATGAAGGAAACGTGTAAACATAGTCCTCCAAATATGCATTAGGAAGCTATATATTGTTAGCAAAGGGTGTTAAAGTCCATAATCGTGGATAGTTATATGGAGATAAGGGTTAATTGTGACCCCGAGTTTCCTACCCCGAAACAACACTTTTGGGTGATATTCTATATATATTTGTATGTCAAAGCTTTTCATCCAGTTTCAGGATTTCCGATACAAATCGTGTTTTAAAATTACTCATTTAAAGGCAGTGAAAGGTAGCGACTTAAATATTTTCGTTATTCCTATTCTTCATTGGACTAAGGTCTTAACTGTACAGTATTACCAATAATGGTTGGAACACATTTAAAATCGGTCAATAAAATTACAGACTATAGTTCGAAGTTAACACACTGAACATGTACCCTCAAGTTCCGTTCTTATATTCAAATTGATTCCAGATGAGTCAATCTTTGCTGATGCAGTCATCGTTACACCTTTTCTCCTCTAAATGCCTCCAATCTTTCCTTCTGTGTCATCAGTTGTCCAACAATGCTCCCTATTGGTACCTGTCTTGTTTGATACCTACACCAGCTGTTTTGGATATGTCCCTCTGTCCCTCAGAGTCGTCCGTTGGCAGTTGGCAGTCAATATGCGACTGTTGGATGTTTGCAGTCCTGAGAACCTATGTCACCTTCGACAGACGTTGACAGACTCCACGCATCATGCTACGTCCTGTATGACAAATCCAATGATGAAAAACATAAACAAAAGGAGAAACCGCTCTCACAGTGGGTGATTGTGCCATTGGAATCACGAGAAAAGTCAAGGATCTTGGTATATACCTCGATCCAACACTCAATATATTGGCACAAGTAGCATGTTATGCTGCTGTCATTTAAGATTTATTGACCAGAGAGAACATATTAACTTCCACAATATATATATATATATATATCTTCATACTTGAAGAGACCAATACACCGGTCGAAATGAGGTCATCGTATTGTAATAAAGAAGATTGATCCAGTCAAAACCATCCGATGTTTACCCTTTTCTATATATAACCTTACTTCACGTGAGAAGCAACTCATCTTATATTTTGAAAACATTCTTACGTGTCAATGCGACGATGTCCCTGCACTGGCTCCCGGTTAAGAATGGAAGGGGCAGTTTAAGTCTTTGTGTTTACGTACGAAGCACGTCATGGCCAACTTCTTTTCAATGCCTCGAGGGTGAGCATCGAGGTTAAGATCTAAATACTTACACATTTTTTAAATGTTTGTCACGCTGTTGAATACTTGCATTTAAGCTAGACAAATATTAATGATTTACAATGTCGGCCAAAAGAAACGCCTACTTGATTTTCCTTAAAATGAAAGATTAAATAATTTCTGAAATATAATCAATGGTGATCTCCACGTTATGCTGCAAACACATTGATATGAAAGTCAATTGAAATCATGGAACAACTGTGATTCGAGTCAATAACATTCATGAAAACCACGCCCAATGAAGACCACTATTTCCGGTGGATTCACCGTACCCAAGTACATCGGTAGCGTCATCACCACTTTAATGCGAATGCGTGCCTGTTTTGTAGCTCGTGGTTGAATGAAAATCTGTTTCAAATGATTTTTCTGATCAAGCACTGTTCGAAAATTGAACAATTCAATTGTCTCATTTCAACAATCGCCATTCTTTTGTGACAACTTCTGATATTTAAATATAATATGCAAAAATGATGCAATTTCATGATGCTATTATATTGCTTAACTGCTTATTATAGTTTTTACGAAATCTGATAATATATGTGGTAGGCGTTTCTTTTCCGTTTTAGTATTGACTATTGAGTAGGTGTTGAGGATCATTAAACCTGCTGTCAATAACAGTAGAGGTTCCTTTTGCATCTGAACATATTTCTAACAATTTGATCCGAGCACCATGTATGGATAGCATAGTCAAACCGCTTCCATAACGGACAGAGTAAAAATAACCTTAGCACCATGATTATCAATGAGGCCAGGGTTGAACGTCATAAAAAACATAGCAGTGATATACTTTGAATGTCGTTAAAAAGGAAGGGTCTCCTTTAAAAAAATATGATGATAAAGGAGTTACAGTTGCCACGCATCTCAACCACCATTGAGTACTGTCGGTTGTCATTACGTTTCTTTAAAAAGCTCATGTGTGTTAACAATGCTAAAATAATGTCCAATCTGTCTTCAAGAAAGTGGTATTGCTGCACATCTGTCAGTGACCCACTTTTTCATTGTTCATGTTAACATAAAACGTGTACTGAAATACAAACATATTTAATATCATTAAAACATCGCATCTCTGTCGCACGTCAGTGGACAATTTATTCCATAAATATATTACTTAGATGCATAATGTTATACTGGTCTACTTAATTACTTTCAAATATTCAATTGCCTTTCACGTAACCACCGGTTATGTATTGTATGTTATTATGATTTAACAGTTCAAACATGACCAAATCAATGAATGAATAAAGAATTTCGAAATAGTTTAATTTCTGTCCCAGCATGTACAGCAGTTTAATTAAAAGCTTATATATATCTGAAATATGTCTTTACACAATGTTATTCAAGCAGTGACTTAAACCACAGTAACAAATTTAGCCGACATTTATTTCAAAGCGAAAGTTGGAATTTCCCTTTTGTTGGTAGTTCAAAGGAAACTGTTTTCAACATAAATGCTTGTAACGCATTCATTCTTTAAGTATACACACAATCTGGTTACAGTTGAAATTGTCCGGATTGCAAGTCGTGCGGTTAAATGAATCATCGTTTGCATAGGAATGCATGAAGAAGAGTTGAAATACTACCGTGCGGATGACCGGGTTCTGACTGTATTATCGAAATAAGTATGCTGTTACCATTTAGATGTGATGTTTTCCTTCCAATAAAGTTTACCTACGACGGAACGCCCTCCCTATAAGACTATAGTTCAGCCAATCTGTGCGGAAGTGACGGCATGGTACAGCTAGTCTTTACACTTGCAATAACATCAAAATCGACTATTGTGTGAATATGGTATGAATTGTTTACATGATGTATCTCTCAGTTTGTGTACAACAGTTTTGAACTCGAACTGGTATGACTTAATGCTTAGCAAAATGATATTGTTGTCGAAATAGGAATATAATAAAATATGAATTCCTGTCAGGTCTGTAAAATTGTTCAAAATCACCAGACTCGGCCAGAAAGGTCATTTTAAAATAATTTCCAATGCATTTGACCATCGTTTAATCATCAATGCTTTATTTATACAAATATGGAATTTTCAGCGATGAGATACAAGTAATTTCAGAGGAGAAAATGTTCAAAGGTGAATGGATTCGTAAAATGTTAAAACGTGTCTACAATCAAAATTGCGGCTAGACCACGTGACCTACGAATTCATTATGACTTACGTTTTAGGTATAAGGAGTTATAAATGCATTTGACCATCATTTAATCACCAATCCTTCAGCTGCACAAATAGGCACGTTACAGCTTATATACAAGTAAATTCAGAGGAGAAGATTGTCAACAGTCGTTGAGGTAAGAAAAGTTGTAAAGTGTCAAAAATCAAAATGGCGGTGATACCACGTGACGTACTAATTGGTCATGATTTACTTTTCACTTGATTGTTATAGGACATCTTTTAAAAAAGTTTCAAATCGCTAATTGCATTTTGGAAATGATCAAATCTAGAGAGTATCATAGACTGTTAATCTATGTATATCATTGTGGACACCTTTTCTCGAAATTTCCCTCAAATCTGATTCAATATCAATCGCAAATATAACCATGTTATTTAAGCTGTTGGTACAGTCAATGCTGGCGACAGTTGCCTTACTCCGAGGGTATAGGTTCGAATCCCCGCTTGGGACTCGGCCCGAAAAGGTACACGAATTTGTACTATTGAAGGTAGTGTTATCCCAAATATAACCATGTTATACTTGTTCAATATCTAAATGGCATGAGTTTCTAATGCATTCAACCTAAAATTAGCTAAACTGTCGATTGTTGGACCTCGATTTTTGTCGAGGCGAAACGGTCGTGTGGTAAGCTTTTGGTACAGTCAATGCTGGCGATAGTTGCCTTACTCTGAGGGTGTGGGTTCGAATCCCGCATGGGACCCGGCCCGAAAATGTACAAGAATTTGTACTATTGAAGGTAGTGTTATCCCAAATATAACCATGTAATATTAATCTCGCTTCCTCGGGAATTTATCTTAATAATGCCCGTCTGCCGCGGGAAATTATCTAAATAATGATTGTACATTTATATATATTTAAACACTGGCATGGCAAGTTTAAGATGAATGGTAGCGTGTTTGGTGTCTACCTCTATTGAAAATTAACTAAACATAGTGAAACTAGTGTTGCACCCCTTACATATATACCGAAAATGTAATGCTGTTCTTAATCAAACACTTCTCTATGATTTAGAGGTGTCCTTACAGCCATACGGAGAGAAGAGGAGAGGTATTTATATAAGCCATCAGGCTTGTTTACCGATCCTATCCCTTTCATGGAATAAATTACGTTTAAAATATACGAACCGGATTTCGTCAGTAAGCAACTATCAATTTATTTATTTTTAAATTCCGATTCTGAAGGTTGATATTACTGTTACTAGTAACCTTTTGTTGAATGGCAAGGATTCATCAGTTCACTTGAAAGAATGGTATTACTCACATTTACAACTATTGACCTATATGTTTCATTGTAACAATACTTGATCCTGAACAAATAGCAGAGGTTTATGAATGCAAATATCACAAAGTACCGTCTGAATGACATTTTCTTTGTTACACTGGTAGATAATGCTTCTGTCATATCACATAGTTGCTTTTTCTGCTACATTGTCTACTTTCTTATCAGACAACGTTTACTGGTGAAAAACCTTAGGGGTGCAATACTTTTTTCCCGTGTATATTAATTCATACCAATCTGCAAACGTTTTTCCTAAAGGTCGTCTCGAACCCGAAACGTTCATGCTACTGTATAGTGCACCAAACCGATCGATTTTGGTGTCGTTGGGATATTTAAAACTCATGTCAAGGGACTGTACTTTATCTGGAGAATGTCTGTCTTGAACGTCAAACAATATATACCCTGATGAGCAACAGAGCCCATGGCTCTATTTTTAAGACATAACTTTTCTAAAAACAAGTAGTTGTCACTAAAGTGACATGTTCCCCCGCCGCAAATTAATACTTCAAAATTGAAAACTAATGTCAAGATCAACAAACATGTCGAAAAATTCAAAGTTCCACTGTGAATGTGAAGGTCAAATCTAAGGCCTTTGTCTTCCCTGGAAAGTGATTTGTGTAAGATATGATGAAATTCCGGTGAATGGTTCTTAAGATATCCCACTGACAAACTTTACATGTAGATTAACATGTTGAAAAATTCCACTTTCCACAAGTTCCACTGTGACCTTGAGAATAATGTCAATGTCACCAAAATCAGCCCGTCGTCTTTCCTTGTGTATGTGTAAGATATGATGAGAATTCAGCGAATGGTTCTTGAGATATCCCGCTTACAAGGATAAAATGACAAAGTCTCGTTGTGACCTTGAAATAAAGGTCAAGGTCGCAAACCTCTGTAGGAACATTACTTTCCCTATGATGAACCCATATGCAAAATATGAAAAGAATCCAGTGAATAGTATTTGAGTTATTCCATTTCGTACAGACGTACGGACGGACGCAGCCGAATACTATATCCCCGCTTCGCGCTAAATGCGCGGCGGGGGATAATAAAGTTAACGGCTTACTGACAATCACATAAAGGTGCCTTCATATTGACATTCTGTATTATGTATAACCTACATTCAGTTCTGATATAATAAGCTGTACATTAAAGTTTGATTACCGTCCAGTTCTAGTTGCATGCATGTAATTTTAACTTTACATGAAACTTTTTCTAAACACAACTTAAGGTGTAGACTGATAATGCCTCTAGTCGTTGCTTTCGTGTGACAATTGTACTGTTGTTATGTAAATGTTAGTTTGGCATTTGTGTGACAATGGTACTGTTGTTATGTAAATGTTAGTTTGACATTCGTGTGACAATGGTACTGTTGTTATGTAAATGTTAGTTTGGCATTCGTGTGACAATGGTACTGTTGTTATGTAAATGTTATACGTGTGACAATGGTACTGTTGTTATGTAAATGTTAGTTTGACATTCGTGTGACAATGGTACTGTTATGTAAATGTTGGTTTGGCATACATCAGTTTGTGACACCATCTTTTTTCTTCTTGCAGATGCGAGTGAAACGTGATGGCTGGTCTCCAAGAAAGATTGTAGTTTTCATCGTGATCCCTGTGACAGTTTTAGTGATTTTGGCGATTGTACTTTCAACTACACTCTAGTTAACGTATGACTCATTTGTGAAAGCATAGAGACATCAATTGCTTAATAACAAAACCTTTTCGGAATAAAGCAAAGCACTGTTTCCAAATATTTCTACCAATGAAAAAGTAAAACTGCTATGACATGTTCCAAAGGCATCATTCTAAACTCAACTCCTTATTGTGTGACGTTATCATTGTGTTTGTTGACTTTTCTTATACATTCTTCAAAATTAAACGATCCAGTCTCACATATTGTCAGATAAACGGGGCGTAAATTGTAATTTTATGTTGTGTACTGAGACATTTCTAATTTTAGTATCTTAATGTTCCCCAAAAGTTTAAAAAAGTGTAGGGCAACGTCATTGAGAAAAGGGTACTTCTTTACCAGTAAGTGCACATAACGGTAAAATGAACTCAATTCAAATTTTAATTCACCAAGTAATAGCCATTCTCTTCCCACAGAGGTTACGTTCAGATTTTCGATCCTAACTTCTGTTTCAGATGTCCTGAATTCGGGTGCGAAAATGGAGTGTCCTGGTTGGTTGCAATTGAATCTAGTTGTGCAATCAGTGACGCCGTTGTAAAAATGACATTTGCCGATATACATTTTCTCGTTTACTGTGTTTTCCTCGAAATATGCTATTTGAATTTGTGAAAGCAATTGATCATAGACATGCTGATAAGTAAAGAAGACCAAGTCAGAAACAAATACCAAAAATAATTAATTTGTGTTTTTTACACCAGACATATTCGAAGGACATATACTAATTAGCAAGACCCGTAAGATTCAAATGCCCAGATCTTTTAAGTCACCCGGTCGACATGGCAGCTAAAACAGAGGTACAGTATGAGGTTTCCCTTCCCCCATCTAGAAATGTTGTGGAGTCTAACAATTCAGGCCATCTAGAACAGAGGTTAAGATCGGAAAGCTAAAGGGAGTAACCCCTGTGGGAAGAGAATTAGTAACAGCAGGCTTTTTCAGCTTTTACATGAGAAGTGGAAATACTTTCGAAATAATTCAGTACAAATACAAGAACTGTTTCAATGACCTATCAATGAAAACAGTAAATTTAAAACTGTCTTCAAATAAAAAAAAAATTCATTACACTTATAACAGCAATGAAGGATTGTTAATACAATTCAATCATAATAAGATCAATCAGCTGTATTTGCAAGTAACCCCCGTTTGTTCTTGTTTCTAACTGAATATGTAGTCAGCAGATGTATCCTGTAGAGACTGATATATTCCTCATGTATTACTATTTGTTGTCCTTATGTAAATAAAGTATTGATGAAAATTTCATACATAATGTAAAACTATCACTTACCCAAATGTAGAGTACTACAGAAAAAGTACATGGCGGGTTAGAAAAAGTTTTGGAATATTCAAAAGGGCAATGATATTCAAGTTGACCGAGTTTGTCTGTTCTATGTATATACTTGTGACTTGTAATGTTTCTCTTTATTGCACACGGGCTTTGTCATGATACAATACGAATTCCTTTCGGGGTAATAAAGAATTATATATAGGTCGACTTTTATTAAATTCTTTCTCATTCATGTGAAAAGCTACAGTTGATGAAGTGATTTGTGCAACGAGTTGCAGGTAAATTTACGTTTAAAACAATCGGGAAAGTTTTAAAAAATTGAGGATGAGAAAATGCATTCATCCTGCCCATTTATATCCGCTACCTTTTTACAACACCCTGATTCCCTGAGACCAATAATTCTCGTTTTGCTGCAGGATGGTTACCCATCGCTAAACATCATAATAGGACTGTTCCATTTCAGTCATGGGTGTTGTGGTAAATAATCCCCTTCTCAACTGTCTGACAAATTATGTCTGCCATCTTATATTTATATTTTACATCATGATAGTTTGTACATGTAATCTTTGTAACCAAAAACAAGATTATTTCTGCCAATGGCTGTCTGATAAATGGGACATAATCGTTGAACCAATGAAATGTGTTAATAGGAACGTCCTCTCATCCTTGTACTTCCTTGTACTGCCACTATTGCCCGAATTGAAGTTCTGTCATTGACTGGTTATCAATAAAAAACGAAAGATATTTTGAATCAAGGTGTTGTAAAAGAGAAGCGGATACAACTACATACAAACTGACAGAGAAGATGAAATGCAACTGGAAATAAAGCATGTAATTGACCAGATTTAAATATCTACCCACAGACCTTTGCTAGAGGAATAGTATACAGTTGTTGTAAATGAAATGATATGAAAGTGCAACGTGAAGGCACATATTGAAAATTCTTTGAATGATCTCATGATAACTGTCATTTTACGTACTATTTCCTAAACCGTTTATCAAACTGCTCATGACAAATACTGAACGTCTTTCATAATACCTCCCACAACTACTAAACGTAAACCACTGTTTCATTTTTCCTTCCTGGTCTTCTCCAAAGAGACATACTAGGTCATAAGTCTTTGCAGATACAATCTGTTTTCTTCACTCTGAGGAGAAAGATTGGACAGTACATGATCCAGAAATAAAGAAGAAATGTCTGAACTGGACAATACGGAGAAACCAAAACCATCTGTATTTGGTTCAATAATTTTATACGAAAAGTCTAGATGGAAATTATTTGCCTACAGACTAAATCTCGTCACCCGAAACGATTACCCTTGTGAGAACCAATATTATGAAATTGAATGGGTTTTTTTTTATAGTCACAGCTTTAATGACATGTTTGAAACGAGAGATGCTATGGTACCAGGAGAGCAACACATGGGAAAACAGCGGTGGTTTCAAGCATATAGTAATAGATTATGCAATTATGGCATTTAAAGAGGCAGTAGCACGTTTTTTCGCTCAAATAAGCCGATGAAATGTATTTAAAGAATAATGTCAACAATAGTAAAACAACCTTCGCTCTTCAGAAAAGCATGTTAACAATTTAGTGTATATTGTTTGGAAAAGCCAGGGAATTGTTTTTTTAATTCGAAATAATATAATGTGTTCACATTACAATGGCCGCCGTACAATTTTTGCTTTATACGCAACACCGTTATTACCAATAAGGATATTTGGTTTGTGTAATTAGATGTCGTACCCTCTAAAGAAAATATAAATTACATAAACTATCATTATAAATGGGAAATTAGAAAATATAAATTTGCAAAAAAGCGTGCTACAGCCCCTTTAACATTATTCTTTCAAATTGTACCTTCCATCATAGAGTATATTTTAAAAATCATCTGTCTTTGTTAACGTCTTTGAACTTTATTCTCCTGCAAAGTTAATTAAGAAGGGTGATCTAAGTTATGAACATTCAGTTCAACAAACAATTTCCGTATTACATGTGTTTTCAAAACATGGGACCAAATGCAACATTTACTGTTTGAAGAAATACGTTGTCTTCGAATACTGAGCTATGCTTTCCAATTTATTTCATTTCTTAACAATGGTACATTACGAGCATGATAAAAACGACAAAAACAAGTCGTGAGATCTGAGCAATTCTACTCTTTCATTGGATTGGGTTTTTTCCTAACAACTTGGAAACTCACCTCAGGAAATGATGAGAGCATACCATTGTTCAACATTCAACACAGAGAATACAGTTAGGACGAGTATAAATTATCGAACAAAAGGGCTGTAACAATAGTTAGAACTATCGATTTATATCAATAGTCCTTTATCGATAGACACTTTAAAAACAATTAATAGCATGGCTAACTATCAATAGTTTCAATAATTTATTCAATCCAGTTGTTGTCTGCAAATGCGGCTTTTAGATTTGAAAAATATTGAAACAAACTGGCTTCAAATCACGAACAGCTAACAATAACAACAGGAAGATGTAAGAGGCACCAGTCTTGCGTTTACACTCAAGGCCGATTCACACTGTTCCGAATTTGATGAAAAACGAATTTGAAAATGTTTGTCAATTTCTAGCAAAGAGAGACCTTTGCCCTAGGGACGACCCGAGGGCGCGATAGCGCCCGAGCGTCTTCCCGTAGGAAAAGGCATCTCTTTGCTTGAATGCCCGAGGATGAGAGTGTTATCTATTTTATTTACCGAAAAAAATACTAATGTGTGGGTGAACTGTTATCACAATTCCAATTAGGGGAAGTAACTCCGTTTATACTACTGGAAGTAACGACGAGTTACTTCCAGAGTTATCATTCTTGTCAGGTGTACTCTCGCCGGCAGAACACAGCGTTAACGCTGCGGGGGAAAGTGAATAATTTGAGAAGATTCGGGCATATGAATAAAGCCAGGATATGTCAGAGGACTTGGAACGACTCTCGGGAGAGATTAGCAGTCTATCGTTAAGTTTTAGTTCGTTCGAAGTCAACATTGAAGAAAAAACTGAGTGACATTGATAGACGTTTGAGTGGTCGGCAAGATGGCGGACACGACTCGGTCAATTGACCCAATGACGCAGCTAGTGAGGCTGATATGAGCCAGAGGGCTCCACTCGGTCCTACAGTTGTTACCACCGAGCTGAGTGATTGTCCTACCAGCTACGAGCTACAAAGTAGGTATCAGCAAGTTAGAGACGCTTATAGAAAGAACAAGATACCAACTAATGTGATAGTTCCTGAGACAAAACAAGTCGCCGCGAACTACAGGCTAATGCTTCCCTGATAAACAGATGTGCACGTTACAGCGAGACCGCTTTAAAAGTTCTCTGGTCATTGAATGAAGTCCCGGATCAACTGAGTGAACGTTTTCGAGAGCTGGGTGCCGTACTTCAAGCTGAAATTGCGTTTTTGCAAGAGGAGCAGGCAAACATCTTTGTGAAAAATAATTTTGACAATGACACGGCAAGAATATTCCGCTCGTTACAAGGAAATTCAGCCTCATACAATCAGTCAATGATAGATAACATGCAGACAGCAGCAACCTTGTCTGCGGTATCACTACGCGGTAGAGATGATCAAGCGTACACGTGGACGTTACTATGTAGAGGGTAATGTCCGAGTTACTCTCCATTCCTTAAAAATAATGGAGCCGAGGCCCCGGAGGGGCCGAGGCCTATTATTTTTAAGGAATGGAGAGTTACGAGGACATTACCCTACTTAAATTACACTCAAAGTATTGCTATTTTATCAAAATTGCTTTAAAAAGTTTAAGAAATTTAATTTATACTTAAAAAATATGATGTGATGTGTAACTCTCCATTACTGAAAAATAATGGAGTGACAGAACAATAGGATGACGTCACAAGTGTGATTTAATACACGTGGACGTAGCTATTACGGTGCCCCAGGTGGTAGAGTATCTAATTCAGGCTTCACTGGTTACCAAGGGTCCTTTGGCGCATGGGCAAGGTTTCAACAGCGACAGAACTCCACGTTAAATAATTCATCGGGTCTTGAAGCGGCAGACCGGACAACACTAGAGTGGACATGTGAATCTTCACAGCTTTATGGATTTTAGGGCCGCTTCACTTGCAGCTCAACTAGATGCATGGACAGAAATTCAAGCGAATGACTTCATTCTATCAGTTATCGAACATGGTGTTAAATTAGTGTTTAATCAAACTCCGTTAAGATCGTGTGTTGACAATAATAAGCTTTCTTGTACACAACAAACTTTTGTTGATGGTGAAATTAAAAACTTGTTGAGGTCGGGTGCATTAGAAAAAGTTGATTATGTACCTACTTGTGTCGCACCTATTGGTTGTGTGAATAAGAAAGAACACAAGCTGAGATTGATTACTGACTTTAGAATTTTGAATAGTTGTATAAGTGCACCAAAATTTAGATACGAGGATATTTCCTCATTGAGTGAGATTGTGGATTCAGGTGATTTTATGGTTACGTGGGACTTGAAGAACGGATTTCACCAGGTTCCAATACATAGAGACTTTCATACTTACTTAGGTATATTGTCACAGGGGTCAGTACTATGTGTGGACGGTACTGCCGTTTGGTCTAAATGTTAGTCCTTACTACTTCCACAAGGTAACTAAGACAGTGACTAGCTACTTCCGTTCTCTTGGTCTACGGGTTGGAATGTACGTTGATGACGGTATCCTAGCGGCGTTTAGTGTGGATATCGATACACAACGCAACTTCGTAACAAATACGCTACAGAGATTAGGCTGGCACAGGATTACACCTAGTCGTGAAAAGGTCTATCTCGGTTTTATTGTATCCACGGAGGATGAAACAGGAGCACCAATACTACGTGTTCCTAACATTAAGCTACGGCGACTTCGACATGATCTAAATAGAGTTCTGAAGAAAGACAATTTAACGGCCAGGACCTTGGCTAGAATAGCTGGATTGTGTGTGTCTTTAACCAAAGCAATCATACCAGGTAAATTCATGCTACGCGGTACATATAGACTACTAGCTAAGCGCAGATCGTGGGAAAATACATTACAGTTGAATGACGAAGTGAAATCGGAATTCAAATGATGGATAGTTTCGGTCGGAGAGTGGAACGGCAGATCGCTGTTAACCAACCCTGTTGATGCTCAGATATGGACAGATGCAAGTCACTGGGGCTGGGGAGCAGTGTATCAGGAGAAAGAGGCACAGGGAATTTGGGACAACCAAATTACACACGAATCATCAAACTACAGGGAACTATTGACTATTCGTATGGCGATAGAATCATTTCAGAACGAAATAGCTGGAAAACACATACAATTCCTGTCCGACAATATAACAACAGTTGCATACTTAAACCACCTTGGTGGGCACTGCCCCAAGCTCGACAAAGTCGCGGCTGGTATCTGGGAGAGGGCGTTAGAACTGAACGTAACGGTGACAGAACGACACGTACGAGGTGTAGACAACAAGGTTGCCGACAGTCTATCCCGACTGAACCCAATATACGAATGGCAACTAAACCCGAACTTGTTCACACTACTAGAACAAAAATGGTGACCGCATCATGTAGACAGATTCGCAAGTATGGTGAACCATTTGGTACCCAGATACAACAGTCGATTTTGGGATCCAATGACAGCGGGAGTAGACGCGTTAGCTCAGCAGGATTGGGGTTCAATGAACAATTTCGTCAACCCCCCGTTCCGCATGATAAGTCAGGTACTCAGCGTACTCGAGAGACAACAGGGACATGCAACTCTGATTGCACCATGGTGGCCGAGTCAGCCCTGGTTTCAAAGGCTCCTGACGATGGTGGTGGATCAGCCTTTACAACTACCCAACACAAGAGAGACATTCTTAATGAGGAACACAGCACCAGAACCGTGCAGAAACTTCAGATGGTGAGTGTTTGCGTGGCGTCTCTGTGGGAAGACAGACTGTTGTCAGAAGGCTGGTCAGAGCGCTGCAGCCGCCAGCTTCCATTGTGTTTGGCCAGCAGTACACTAAACCTTTATGACCGGATGTTACAGAAACTCCTAGTATATTGTTAAAAAATTGGAGCAGCATTTCCTCAAGTAGAGAGGCCAATTTTAGTTTCATTTCTCAGCGAGTTAGCTGACACATCAGACAGACCAGCATCTCAGATAAGATGTACATTAGCAGCGGTTGCGTGTCTGTGTGAAGCGTTAGGCATTGACAATTTTAGTCAGAATCGTGACGTCAGAAGGTAAAGTGACGCCTTAATAAAGTCTGAAACCAGGTCAGTGCGCAAAAAATCAAAAGTTATTCCCGTACAGAGATTCACGGAAATGTACCTAGGATGGCCTGAGAATCTAAAACCTAGGCGAGTTGAGGGAGAAATGTTTGGTTTTGTTGGCCCTAGCGGCCTTGTTGCGACCGTCGGATATTGCTCCGCATGGTGTTGTGCACAGCCCAGACGACACGACAAAGCGGATGGTCTTTAATCTGCATCAGTTACATTTTCAAGATGACGGATCGCTAGGCATTGATTTTCATGGGACAAAGAACGATACAGATAGAGTGGGTTTCGTTGTTACAGTCCAACCTGCTAGTAGAAATGAATTAGATCCTGTTACTACACTGAAAGACTACATCATGTTTCGAAACACACTTGAGATCATCTAAAATCTCTGGTACGTCAATTACAGTGCACCCCGTGTTATAATTCTTGCGCGATCTGATGCACCAAATGCTGGGCTTTGTTACTGGGTCACTATAAGCTGACAGGATATTATAAAGTATTTTATAATAATTTTTTCAAGCGAATATTTTATCATTTTGGTGGGCTAGGCAAATGGCTCACATGAGCAATGTGCTAATATCTTTGGCTTTGAAAAATCATATCCTTGTTATTATCCGTTCGATTTTTACGTTTGATGGCTTGTTTTAAAGACAAATGTATTGGCTTTGCCGTGATATATAACATTGAATGATAATATGATGACAACATTCTGAAATATAATTTCAAACGGACATGGGGTGTTGACCCCGTTACATCCCTTTACTTTTTTTTATAGTATATGGGGCTGGATCGTCGACTTCATATTCGTTGTAATCGCTAGTTTCGACAATACAGGCCCCTGTGAGTGGGGTAATATCCTGTGTAAGGCCCTATCGATAGGATTTGTTAGGCCCTGCTGTGATGTTCTCCCGGAAAAAAAGACCGAGTTCAAAGAGTGTTAAATGGGCCTTGAGGTATATAACAGTGGTTACTTCTAGGTTCTTTGCTGGCTTTTGTTTTTTTTCCACCTCGTGGGTTACACTGGCAACATGACTTTGGTTTCTGGAATTTTAGATGAAGCAAGTTCTGCCAATATTATGTGCCGATCCTAAAGGAAAGAATAATATTGTTGCAGATATTTGCATTGTATTGAAGCTAAATGATTAAATGTAACATTCTGTGATTTATTTTAATATAAAGTGCAAAATACAGTAGATATCTTTGCTAATGCGGGCGTCACAACTACGGAGCTAGCGTCCCGAACATCATACGAATGTAAAACATTGAATTTACTGCCGGTAGTGTTGCGATGGTCATCGGGGAGGAGGTTAGAACCGACGATGACACGATGCATACTTGAAGAACACACGAATATCACACGACTATAATGCGAAATCTACACGACGTCGTGTAATCGTCGCTTGACATTCGTATGAGCACACGATGGGTGCTGGAAGGCCATCCGAACCAACCACGTGACATGGTATCAAACTCCAAGTGACCGTTGCAGAATCACACATTTCTCGTAGACCATGTTCTGCATATACGTTACTTAAGTAAGGGTAACTTTAAGTGATAAAACAATACGCGAAGGATGTCAATCTGCAATTCTGGTGTGTTGGTTTTAACAGACATATTCTCTATAAGAATCTCATGAGCGTCGAGTGCCGTTTGAGCCGAAGTTAATCCGAATATTATTCGATGGTTACACGATGTGTACACGATGACCATGCGATGGACCCGATGTCTACACGAAAGGTACAGGAAGGGATATGTCGTGTGACCGTCGGCCAATTTTTTGACATGGCAAAAACTATTAGCTCACACACGAAGTTGTTCCCGGACCCCAAGAAACCCCCAAGATGGTCATACGATGACACACGACGGTCACACGGACATCCCGATTTAGAGCCGAAGTCGACAAAATTGGAAATTATTGACATTCGTATAATGTCCGGGATGTTAGCTCCGGCAATGTGTGACGCCCGCATAAGGAATTGTTCTCTCACACTATTATTATCTCTTCTGTGTAGATGACGGTTAGACCGAGTGTGGTCAAATTTTTCCCATAGTGAAAACAGACAAAAACATACTCAATAAGGCATATCGAAAATAGACACATAATTAATTGAAGTGTAATTTGTTATTTTGAAATATATAACAAGAACCCTGTACAGGTTTAGTACGCATCCGTTTGGTTCTGTGTGAATCTGGGAATGATTAAGCAAGACACAAAATATGCGTTTTTATAATTTAATTTAAAATAGTTTGCCTGATGTTTGCATGTAAATGTCCAAATATAATAAATATTACGAGTGAAATAATTGATTAGAATATTCAAAATATTTACTTACCCATTTCTGTCAAATGCTGAGTGTCGATAACTTTGAACGAATAATAAAGATGCAAATATGGTGTTTCTCTTAATTTAGACATTGTAAAACTGATCCTTTATAATCATTTAGAAATGTAAGGAGGGTATACCATATACACTTTAACCCTCAGATGTAAACTTATTGATTAACTCAAATGTTGATGAGACACATGGTTGAACTTTACTTTGATGGGAAAACTGATATATATGTGAACTTTATTATGATGCACACTTATAAATTCAACATGCAATAAATTCAGATTTTGAAATTTAAGCGATATGCTCTCTGCTGATTGGATTAAATAAGGTCATGTGACCGGTATACATTCTCATAAACACAAGATTGACAGCTGAAAAGTATAATCTTCATACTCATCTTCGTACTACTTTATCACTGTGTCATTGAGCAATTATGACAAAGCTATTACATGCTCTTTTCTTGAATACTAAAAAACCTTACAACGTGAATTCTTATTTTAGAGTGATGGAAGGTTTGATTTAAAGAAACTCTAACCTCAGGGTGGGTACGTTTCGCGGAAATGATTCTGACAGCAGTAGAGAATAACGACACAAAAGTTTAGGATTAAAAATCAACCAAAAATAGTAGAAAAAACGTTTTAAAAAATATAGTCGTCACATAATTTTCACTGATTTCACTTGTCAAAACAGCCTCAAAGTGATCAAAGCTATTAGAAACAATGGCTGAATATTATGTTCAGTCGTTAATTAACTTTGGTTGTTGTACACAAGATTTTTTAGTCTCCGATAATGCTGAGCGGATCTTTCAGCGTAAATCTACCGCCATTGTCTTTTCTTTGTGTCATTTTGAAGTGTCAGTTCTATAGCGTAACTGCGCGTATGTCCATCACTTACCATTTCCGTTATATCAGACTCTGATTCTAGCAATGAGATCTCGCTTTGAACAACGTAAGTCAAGCGATAACAAAGATCGGTATGAATAACAAGCGAATGTACCAATGATCGGGATACACATCTCGTTTCTATGTCTCACGTTTATCTATTCCATTAGGCTATTTAACAGTTGAATTGAAATAACTGTAAATATGTATTATACTTAACAAAGTATTTTAATTCATTAAAACAATGAGTTTCCATAATTATAAAAACGCACAAATACCTATTCTATCGGAAACTTGCAATGTCAAAAGTTGGTATTATGCTTAAAACGAATCATCGACGAAAATCGAAAAATCGCATAAGGATTCCATTGTAGCAACCTCTGTGTATGACGCCACATCGCTAGGAACTAGGGCTTTACGATTCCCATTAAGAAGGCCTTATACCCCGCTGCGAGGGCCTTGAACAGAATAATAACCTTCCAAGAGGGTATTATCCGGCACAGGGGCGTGTATATCGCTTAGAAACAGCGTTTGAAAGACATATACCTATATAGACCCTACCCTATTACTTTATAAAAGGAGAGATGTATTGACGAAACCAACCCTTGCTCATTCAAAGTCATATTTCGCATCAAACATTTTGTTATGGCACAGCCAATGACTACGATACAGAAGTTGATTTCCCTACAAAATGAGCTATAAATGGTCACAATCCGATCATTATTTCAAAAAGTATGCGACAAGTCCGTATATCGCTACCTCCACAGTTTCAAGCCAATTTCCACGCTCACGAAAATCAGCGTAAACTCACCTTTTAAAATCGTTTATTAATTCCACCTATGTTGACAGCACCTATGAATCGGCAGATTCGAACCGTACAGTGAAACTACAAATGTTAACACATATTACAACACCTACATATCATTTCTCCAACTGTACTACGGCATTTTGTCTCAAATCATCTCCATGCAGTTCGCAAGTCAGCCATTCATGACCTTGACATTCAGTTGACCCATGGTAGCCCATATCCAGGTTTCAGGACCTTCGTTCTCGCTATAGGCCCGGGTCGATATAGGTATATGTTTTTCAAACGCCCTCAAAGTAAATTGTTTTGCACCCAAGAAATTCTAAGTCACGTTTATTAAGGTTATCAATCCACAAAATTGCCAAGTTTAAAATGTTCATAGCAGACTATAGGTGACTGAGAAGGGTTGATTGTTGGTCAGTATTCTGCTGTCGGAGAACTTGATATTTGATATTTTATGTGCGCTTTATTTTAATTGGACCACCTGCAGTAAAACATTACGACAACTGCACTCACGATAGTTTGTTTGTTGGTGTCTTTGTTTCCCCCCAGTCACTTCTTCAATAAAGCGTACATATCAGTTTTTGTTTAGCAATCATGTTTGGTAAACACTGAAGAATGGATTTGCAATATTGTCGTATGCAGTTTTAATCTCTCTAATTAAGTTTCCTCACCATTATTTCCATTGGTATAAAAAAATGTATAATATTGTGATTTATCTTATATTCAATCTGATGAAGGAGTGAGCTTTTACCCAAAAACGTTGTGTATTTTCACACTGAATAAGTTGTTATCAAGAAAATATTCCTGTTCGTTAGTATTTATTTGTACATTTCCTGTGCTTCGGACATTTTACACAATATGTTGATAAGATTTTGACAACATGTATCATTATGCATCAGTAATGAGACTCGTGCATTTCTAGTTGTGAGTTATTATGTTTGCATACATTTTGACCAAATAAAAGTTTATATTTCAAATATTATTCAAGTTAATGTATTTTTACGATTATTGTCCTAACGTTCCCACATGGAAACATACCAATATCTCAAAACCATTATGAGTGGTATCAGTATAACATTTGTTTTGCCTTTTCTACATTATTATGAGCCTCTATTATAAAAATGAAACGATTCTGACAATGGGATCTAGTAGTGGGATAATATATCCCACGCCTTGCTCTGACTGCAAATTGTAAGGGATCAATAGTATGACCCCATTTACAGATTGAACTGATGTAAAACAGCTTAACTTTATTCTTGATGTTTCCTGATGATTACAGCTTGCAGAAAACTTTATGTGTGTACGCTCCTACATAAATGTAGGTAAATGACTGTATGTTAAAGCAAAGTCACCTATGCGCTCGTAAAATCAACACACCCGGCCCATTGACGCATCAATAATCATATATACCCTTTAGTACATTGTTAAACTTTTCAAAGTTGCTCAAATTCACTGGGAAAACGCATCGCGTATTGATTGTTTGACACACTCGACTGATATCATGAGACTTATTTAAGTGGTAAGATTACTACCAGTATCTTTATTACATACAATTCGAAGACTGAAATGGTAATTTGTTTTAGAGAAAGTAGAATCGACAATCGTGTAATACGGCATATACAGTTCAATACAGTATAGACCACGGCCGCGGAAACCGTATTGCACGCCGTTATTTCTAAATTTACATGGACAGATGACAATATATGTTTATACACATGTAGTTTAATTATCCTATTTCTTTGTACTTAGTGTGTGCAGACATTGGAAAAGATCATGACCGAATTTTACGACATTTTCAGGGAGTATATCCTGTAAAAAAAGGAAAGATAATCAATGGTGAAAAAGTTCAGTATCTCGAGAACTAAAACAAAACGCACGTGAAGCTGTGATATTATATTTAAAGGAGCATTGCGGCAGTATTTAATATCTTTCACTTTAACCTTAATAAAAACAACAATACACAGTATCTATCAGCATTTGGAAAGCTATCGTACATATGTATTTTTATGTTTCTTGATTTTTAAACGGCTTTCAATACCATTCAGCGTCATCTACTTATTGGCAAATTTTAAAAAATGAATGGTGATTGTTATATCGAAACGTAGATTGCATTTTCTGTTAATTGACAACAATTTGTACGGGTTAATCGCGGTTGCGTGATTTTCTCCAACTTTGTTTTTATCGTATATTAATGATTAAAGTACAACATGTCTCAAACTAACATTTGCTAATGATGCTGAATTTGCTGGCCTGATTATAGAATCTGAATTGACCTGAAATTTTAAAAATTGAAGAATGGTGTAAATAAAACTTGTAATTTTTAATGTGCCAAAAAAGAAAGAAATGGACATAATTTAAGGGAAATTTGACCTACACGAAATACAGTTGTTGATAATGAAATAGAAAGCAAACAATAAAAATAACTTGGCACTGTCTTATATTCCAAACTTCTTGATGAATGAAAACACTGACTTTTTTTCAATTATTTTTGTGTGTGTGGACATTGAAACATTTTAAAATCGATGACACTATTTTTTACTTTATTTCCCGAAATTTTTATTCAAAGTTATTTTGTAATGCCATCTGTAGAACAGACAGGTTTTAGTTATTATGATAATAAATATCTTATTTACCTGAAAGTAATGTGAAGGTTTGTAGAATATTTATTTTTATGATCGTCTTACGCAGGTGTTTGAATTATGTATATACTGTTTATTTATCTGGTTAATGTTTTATACTGGAGAACTGTAATACATGTTATGCAAATTTTCCAAGGTATAATTAAGAATTTACCTTTCTATAATAATCTAAACTGTGAAATTGATATGATATTAACATTATTTCCTCACACCTTTTAAATATTATTTTGTTGCATAACGCTTGCCTGTTGTTTGAATCGGAGGTTATAATAAATCAAAGTACCACTTTTATTTGTGCGCGTGACAGTTTATTATATCGTCATTTGAACACATAAATTTAGAATTTGCCGCATTATTTTTGCCAAACCCAAACATTCATTTGTCCGCCAAATACATGGGTCTGCAGGAACGGATGTTCTTCCAGGCTTTATTTTGATGGAAGAAACAAAACGTACGCCTCCCTCATTACCAGCTCGTTTAACAATTCTTTTGGAAAAGTCAATTTAACTTTTGTTTGCAGCCTTACTGAGTCCAAGTAACAAGATCGATGCTCTGAAAAGCCTCGTCAGAAGAAAACTTTTCCACTTCTCTGATAAAATACACGCATAATGTTTCCTTGCATAATATTTCAATGTAAATTCTTACATGGGTATAAATGAAGCAATCAGCATTTCTTGTCACTCGAAATATAACCATTATTTTCATACTCCACCGTAGCCATTGGGTTCCTCTCAATTTGATCACTCGACCAGACGAGGACATTAGCGAGTGGCTGCTCCTTTGGTTCCCCACTCAGTGTCGGACGGCCACCTCATCCACCTAGACAAAGAAGCCAGATCTGGGGATAGCCGACTCCATTGCCCACGGCTGTCAGGCGATGACCATTTTTGCGAAACAGGCAGAGATGGAGGACGAGGCCCAATTAAGGTCTCTATCATGGTTTCGGGTCGGTGGCGGGCAGGATAGAAGTGATGCTAAGCGCGGCTCGCATTTCAGCAGGTCTGACGAACATCCGGCGAGATGGTTTCCTGTCCAGGACTGACCTCCTGGCACAAATTAGGAACAATCTTAGGACTATTCCCCCCTCCGCCTCTACCCTCTTCGATGGGCAGATTGGGGACGCCCTTCGCCAGAGACAGGAATCTCAGCAGCAAGAGCTGACAAACCATTTGGCATCGGAGCGGGCTCGCACCCCGTCGAACACACTTAGGAAGAGTAAGAATGTTCCTCCTCCTTCCCCTCACGGTTTGACCGATGGCGTTTCGTTTCGTTTCATCAGGGGGGTCGGCCTAAGCAAGGTCGCGATTTCAAGTTCGGTCCCAGGCCGAAGGGGGGCAACGGCAACAAGCAGCAATGGAGCAAGGGACGTGCCTACGGGGACACTCTCAGGAAACAGTGACGGGTGGCGTCTTACGCTTCTTCACACACCAATTGAAGAGTAATGGGACGGCCCGGTAGGGGGCGAGCACCAGCGGACCAGCTTGCCTTAACGTTAGACGAGTGGAGATTCTCATCTCCAACTGGCGGTGGTCTAACTCCAGAACTCCAGAACCTGACTCCCGACTTTTACTCCCCTGTGTTTGTGCGGCCCAAGAGAGACTCTTACAAATGGCAGTTGATTCACGACCTGAATTGGTTCAATCACTACTACCTCGTTCGGACGCCATATTTTCGACACTTGACTGTCAGTAATGCGATAACTGGAGCCCTCGTACTCTATGATATCCCTCGACCTCCAGGATGGGTACCTGCACATCCCAATCTTCCCCGCGGAACGCAAGTACTTCCGGTTCATTCTGACGGGTCGCAACTTTCAGTGGAACGTTCTCCCCTTTGGGATGTCATCAGCTCCGTGGCTGTTCATTCGAGTGACCAAGCCCGATGTACCTGGACGACGGGTCCGGTCATCACCACTCCCCGTCGGTTCTTGCAGTGCAACGGGACTTTGTAATAGGAGTGTTCATGAGGCTGGGCTGATTGATCAATCTGGACATGTCAGATTTGCAACCGGCAACGACACTCTCCAGGACAAGGCCCTGGTCACGAGGGAACGGATGGGGCTGGCGAGGAACTTTTTATCAGAGCCCTCCGCGAACGGCTACCACTTCGCCTCTGGCAGCGGCTAATGGGTCTACTGACCTCGGCTCAAGACTATACCCGAAGGGCAGGCTCCAGCTCAGATCACTATAAGTCTTCTTCAACTCTCTCATGAGGGAGAAGAAGTGCTGTCACGTGTTCGCACTTCCGAGGGACATCGTCCACCATTTAGCCTGGTGGAGGGCAACTTTACAACTGTACACGGACACCTCCACCATAAAGGTGGGGGGCCCATCTTGGCCTAGAACAAACGGTGGATGTGTGGTCTCCAATGGAGCGCCACATCAACGCCCTAGAATAAGACGCTATCTGTCTAGCGATCATGCACTGGTCGACCCGCCTGAGGAGCGAAGTCTTGCTAGTCCACACAGACAGCTCGACTGCAGCCTGGGCGATCAACAAGCAAGGGTCGACCAGGGCAGACTCGATTCTGCAACTGGTGATGGAGCATTTTCGCCTGGTAGACAGCCTCAACCTCTCCATTTGAGCGGTGCACATCGCGAGAACCAAGAACGTTTTAGCAGACGCTCTGTCTTGCCCGGACAAACCTCCGTCCACGGGGTGGATGTTGCACCCAAGAGTGTTCGAGAGTCTATGCCTTCAGTTCTTGAGGCCGCACATATACCTCTTTGCGACGCGGCTCAATCACCAGTTGCCGATTTACGTGTCTTCAGTACCCGACCCAGGGGCCTGGAGTCTAGACTCGCTTTCATTAGGATGGGAGGGGATGGACGCTTATGCAACAGTGGCCAAAACGGTGGCCACTGCCCAGCGAGAGTCCACGAGGAAGCTCTATGACTTCCAGTTGAACGCCTTCGCAGCGTTTGTAAGGAGAAGGGTTTTCACATCCTGTCAGTAACAGTGCCTCAGGTTCCGGAGTACCTAGTTCACCTCCGCACGCGGGAGGTCTGAAGGCCTCCTCTATTAATACCTACTTTGCCGCGATTATATCCGTTGTATAGACATATAGGTATAGACATATCCATGCTCAAAGAGATCATGAAAACCTACCGACATGTGGACGGACGTCAGAAAACAAGGCCTCTGGAGTGGCACTTGGTAGCGGTTATGAACCATCTCAAATCAGACTTCTATGAGCCTCTGACAGACGCGACTATCCTTCGTCTCTCGATTAAGACAGCGTTTCTGGTAGCCATGGCTTCGGCTGCCAGAATATGGGAGCTGCATTGCTTGCAGGCAGACCTCCTTCGCTTTGAGGTTAGGAACGGGGGCGCACCTTAGCCCCCGATTTCATTTGTAAGAACAAAGCCACAGACGAGCACGGCAGATTGTTCAACATTACGTATATCTCCTCCACTACTGACCCTTCGGATGAGGAGAACGCCTCCACTGTCTGGTTTGGTCTCTGCGTATCTACCTGGAACGACCTCGGACCCTACGCCAGGGAATGCGCAGTCTATTTTTGCCTCATTCACAGACAAGCATGAAGGAGATAGACAAGAGACTATTAGGGGTGAACCTCAGGTCTGCAGTGTTGAATGCCTATAACCGCCTACAACCCGCTCTAACCCGCATGAGATCAGGGAGGTCTCAGCGACTATGGGGCTTCACAGCAACATCCCGGTAGCGGACATCATAGGGGGCTGTTTTTGGAAGTCGCTAACCACTACTTATGTGACGTGTCAATCGAAGATTTGGAAGGCGTGGCAAGGCTAGGGCCTCAAGTGTTTGCTCAACAGCGTACCTCCTCGGGACACCCGTCCAAGGGTTTCCCTTCGTCACGTTAGGGGCTAGGCCTGAGTGCACTGTAAATAAACTTTGCATCGCATCCTTTTTTGTTGTCGTGTCTTCTCTTATTAGTTGGCGACCCTTATGGTCTGATTGTCCGACCCCACAGGGGATGGAACCTGGGATCCTTAAGTTTTGGGCACTCTGGCCGTCCACTTCAGGTTCGGTTAGTAGTGCTAGCGATTTTTAAGTTTGATAGTCGCCAACCCTCCTCCCCTTCGGGGGGGGGGGGGGGGGGATGGGTGGAGTGATATTCTCGCTCTCGGGTTGCCTCGCATCCTACCTCCTTCAGTGGCATGCTGGCTACGGTGAGTTATCAACTAGAGTATGTAAATGATACGTTTTTTAGTAAACGTCATTATTTATACTCACCGTTGATAACTCACTGGTCTTTATTTCCCTCCCACCTTCCATCCTGCGAGTCTAAGAGCTGCCTGTATCCAGGCTCCTGGAGGAAGGAATGACGTCACAGGGTTCTAACCACCTAGCGGTGACAGGGGTTGGGCGAGGTAACTCTCATTTGTGTATCAGTGTTATATCTGGTCGAGTGATTAAATTGAAAGGAACTCAATGGCTACGGTGAGTTTTCAACTGTGAGTATGAATAATGACTCAAAAATCTACTATTATATTGATATTTACTACCCACAAGCATTGAATGGCTTTATGTAAATCTGTATTCATTGAGCAATGTTGATGTTTGTTGTTTGTCTGGTTGCTTGGCAGGTTGCTTGGCAGGTTGCTTGGCAAGTTGCTTGACAGTTAATGACATAAATCCAAATTGGGTTAGTCGAAGTTAGGTTAAAGTGACATTTCAATTTTCTACAACCTGGGTACGTAAATTGAAAGGTGTAATACCCAACCTGTCTAGAACCAAGTTGAATACATTCACATATGAATACATTCACATCATGAATGATTGTCCTTCCTGAATATCTACAAAGAATTATGATCAAAGAATACATGTACATGAATTTATTTTCCAATAGTTATTCCTAATAATAACTCACTAGTTATTCAATATCTTTATGAATTATTAAGCAGAACACCTAGCTAGTAAAGTGAATTATCTGTTACTTAAGTTTCAAAGGTTTTCGGAAAACAGAATGCGTTATGATGGGGATATTTTTAAAGACATTAAATTAAAATGAAAAGTGAATTACATGTGGATCGAAAGTTTGTCATAAACTGACAGCAATATTTAGGATCAAATGTAGAGAAGATCACAGAAAGTGGAATTTAAAGGTTACTTTCATATACTTTCTGAAAAAAAACTTTGGATTTCAAAGCTCATATGCGTGATGTGATCAATTTACAATGGCTGCTATATCCTAAAATGTCAATGATGTGTGAAAATATCTCAGCAACAATCACAGATTTTCAACGATGTTCAAGTCTTCTGATTCTGATAGCCAACTTTTTTGTAAAAAAGAGACACTTGGCATTGTATGTACATGGCGCATTTTGAGAAGTACTTGATGAAGACTGGAAACAACTTTCTTAAAAATGTTGCTACTACCATAAGAACTCGCTCCATGGTAGGAAGAACATCCTAATATATTCACAGAAAGTCATCGTCTGATTGTCGGGCATCTGCTACCAACATGCAACATTATTTTAACACTTTTTGACTTTCATCTCTTAATATTACTTTTCAGGAATTATTTTGAATTTCCAAGTAAAATATGTTTAGCATCTTGACATTGTCTTGGTTCTGTTCATTGCATATACTGGTAATTTCTACACCTTTTCCGTAAATTAATTTTGTGGAGGCGTCGTAGAATAAACCCTTTTACTTTCTCAATCGGTGATGTCTCATGTGCAATATTTATATTGTCTGTAAGTGTTCTGTTGTTTTGACACTTCCCACAAGTGCTCTTTCTCCCCCTCTGTCAACATTTGCAGCCTACCACTTCTAGATCTAGATCTCGGCATTTTTCTGTCGTCGAACTCTCCTTTCAAACTTGGAAATAATAATCTGATTCCGCAGTTTAATTCATCTTAAGAATTAATTTCCTGACCACCTCTGACAAGCTCAGGAATTTCCTCTTGTTTATGTAAAACATTACAAAGGAAACCGTCAAAAAGGAGAGGAAATCCGAGACGGAATGTATTTATATTATTGGTTGAATTAACATGAGGCATTTTTAAAGTGCGTATGCATACATTTCTACATTTTTCGATGGTTAAGCCAATTTTCATCTGGTTGGATAAGGTTAATATGTTTAAACAAAACAATTATCAAAAGAGGTGTATTAAATGTTATCTGTATATTTTCGATTGAAGTGCTGTTTGATAAAAGTTTGAGTTTGATTTTGATCTTCAGAATCATATAGTAAACTCTGTATAGTATTGGCTTATGGCACTGACAGGCATATTTAAAATACTTAGTAATATAAACCTTAAATCGTTGGAATAGTTAGCAGTTAAAACATTCTGTGTAACGAATAAGTGATTGGACAAATTTCACTTGGATAATATTCCAGATCTTTGGCGGCGTCAAGTTTAAAGCAACCGTTGTGTCCAAAGTACCACTCAACAATTAATAGAAATGAAATACCACTCAACAATAGAAATGAATTGTTAAGAGTTATGTTGGTGTTTTCGGAATTGTGCTTAAATACTTAGTAACCGTTAATTTAAGGAATATTATAAACCAGGGCATATTTCATTAATGACAAGCTTTAAGTGATTTGAAGATGAACTTTGTTCATTGACTTACGTAATGTATGGGTGCATAATTAGCCAAAAGCTCTCATTGATTCAGGCTACGTGATTATAGTTTGTGTACGGTTGCTTGAGAGATAACTTGGTAACCAATGGAATGTTATGTTAAATAAGATCAGTCAAAGTAAAGTTAAAGTTGCATTCATTGTGTTGGATGACTTGTGAAGTACTGGTATATAATGATTGGAAAGAAAGAAAGTGTGGATACATTTAAATGTGGTTTTGAAAGGGTTACACATCAAGGATCCATAAGTAATAGTTACAATATTATTCGCAAATTCAATTTCACATTGAGACAGACATACAATTTATTCAGTAAGACGGCTGGCCCAAACTACATGCAATAGCAGACAAGGAGTGCCTTGTGTGTTTGACAAACAACTCCAGAAGTAACATGATAAACATAGGCATAAACTATTTATAACATTTATTTGTCGAAGACATGGGATTAACAAAACGGTGCTGTAATATATTCCTTATATCTAGATAGGCAGGGCCATCAAGTAGGATATAATATAAATTAATATAATCATGTGGGACATTGTGATATCAACCAGTCTCTGAACTTTAAATTATCACATGTTAAATGTATCAAACAATTTGAATAAGGGGGATATCTAAACTGAGATAACTCAACATTGAGAAGGGACTTAAAAATTAAATAATTAGAATATGCTGTTGAATTATAATATGTTAAGTTGTATTATAAAGAGAGATGAATACTAATATGGTGAGAGGGCTTCAATCAATCTTTGTTTAACAAATAAAACCATTAATGTCTCCAATTTCTTGAGATATCCAAATAATATCTAACCAAAATTTTAATCAAATAGAATTGAAATGACATGCCCACGTAATCCGACCATATTTATCCACGACTTTAAGACAACTAAATAAAACTGATGAGATCATCTAAATATAGAAAGAGTTTAAAGACTACACCAAAATATAATTGCTCTTGTAATATTAATTTTGTTCTATTAATGACAAATATTGTTTGTGGTGTTTGATGAACTTGAGAAACAGGAGTCACAAGAAATGCTCCCAGCCAGAGATTATGTTATGTTCAGCATGTTAGCTTTGATTTCAAAACAAAATCATCTTATGAGGCAGAATGCAAATCGTTTCAATAAAAATTTGAAAAAAAAGCAGAAATAATAGGCATCATTTCCCGGGCATACCACATTCGCAATTACAGGAAATGTAATAGATAGTTTAATCTACGGGGGTTGGACACGATTGAGTTAAAGTAACAGTGTCTCTTAAAGTCAACTAAACGTAATTTGTATTTTATGATATATTACATGTTCATAGTAATGAAATACGCGACTTAAAAAATCCCCGTTTTAAATTTTCCTCTATCATACTAAACTCACGTGCAAAAGAAACGGCCCCACTTTTTGAAAACAGTATACAATGAAATATTGATGTCGGAGAAAGTAGATTTTGAATGTATTTGGTAGCCACATGTTTTGTATAGAAGTATTCACAATTTCATACATCAGAGTATGCTTCATTTATTTTTACATCTGTTCAAATACACATGGGGTGCTAAAATCGCTTTTTAAAGATGTTTTTGGCCCACAAATTTTGGTATTTAAGTTTAAAACATGGAAAAAGTAGAAATTTAATTAATTAAAGATATCCTCGACATAAATAACCTTCTTTGATTTCAATTTGTTTACGCGTCATTACTTTAGGACATCACAAAACAAGCCAAAACTGGCTTTTTGAGGCTTCTATCTCGTCTAGTTAAGGAGATTCCAAAACGACAATTTCTTAAAACTTATCTTTCTCAGAGTTATGAATAGATAATGTTTTGAAAATTCATATTTGGTATTGCTGGGTTCTGAAGACATGATGTAACGCTTTTTCCGTCGATTGAAATATCTTGCATTTTGTATGGGGACGTTTCTTTTGCACGTGAGTTTACTATCATAAATGAAACTTTGTAAATCACAATATGAGATTCTCATTACAGATATACATAATCACCTTTTCCCGTCTCAATATTAATAGTTTGATTCTGTTGAATTCTGAATTTAGTTTGAAGGTTCATTTAACATAATCCGTTTTTATCAATATCAAGCATTTCAAGTACCTAATGACTACACAGTTTTATTTTGTCATATAATGTGTTCATAAAATATTTTAAATAATTCCACACATTATTCTTCAGCTAGTTCAGTTTATGTTTATACATTAGGAAATATACAGTTGAACTCGAGTGGGATATGCAGAGTGAATGCGGTCTCCACAGTTGAACATCTTTATACAATGGGAAAAACTGTGAACGGATTATATAATCATGTGTAACCAAACCCTAAAGCTGTAAAAACTATAACCACCAAGAGTGTTTCACACATTTCATAAAGCACTTCTTCGTAAGGTGACAGCGATCGTCATGTAATCGTATATTCAATGATGTACATAATTGTATTTCAACATATACATACGTTTATCACCGAAAGATAATTCATGTCATTTCATTTCATGTCAATTTTTGAATAGATATCACAATGCAGTGAACGGTAATTTCTGTATGATTTGTAAGAGAAAACTTCAATAAGGTACTAAAGAAAATTGCATGTATCATTGAAAACAATCTTTAAATGTTTTTCAAAATTAAAAAGCTATTCGCCAAAAGGGAAGTCTTATTCGTGCAGTGTTTTGTTGTTGAGCATACAGACGTATTTCTAAAGGAGATCGTAATAAGACGACACAAACACAATGGCATTTCTCGGAACTGTGCAATCCCCGAAAGTGTAATTTTTGTCGTCAATACGACTGATTCGTCCTCAGCACCACTTATCAGAGAGAAGAATAAGTCTTATACATTCACGTGTCACTGATTCTGCATAATCGCTCTTAAGTTCACACATGTACAGAATGTTCCTCTACGTTTAAATAAATAAATATATATATATATATATATATATATATATATATATATATATATATATATTGTGTGACGTAGTGCAACTAATTCCGGTCTGATTTTAATGATTTTAATTTGATTGCTGAACTTCAAACAGTCAATTGGTCCAGATTTGAATGTCAGATATGATCTTAGTATGACCTTGTGTGCTGTGTTTGATTATCAGCCCTAAATGACTGCACATTAAATAACTAAACTGTACATAAACCCAAAATGGAACTAGAACAAACAACATTAAGGTCCGATCTACCGAAGCATTAAAGGCTCAGAATAGTCAAATGGTTTGATTACATAGACAAATATTTAAATGCACCTAGAGACTTGGAACATTTTATATAAAAGATGCGCAATAACAAGATGAGAACAGTAAATCATGACGTATTCCTAGACGACGTGGTTGAGACGCCTTAGTTTTGATTGTTACCGATTTCTCACTTTTTCTGGTCCATGGATCTTTAATAAGTATCATACATTTCAAGAGTTCATATTTAGACATGTTGTAGCTGTGGAATGGTTTATTTCAGGGTGGTTCTAGATTTTACTAATACGCAATACCTTTTTCACAGTGTGAACAAAAAGTCGTGTGATCGTGAAGGTGAAGGTGTCGCAGCTCATAAACCGACATTGTGAAGAAAGTGAATGTTAAAGATAAAGACAGGACTATCGATTTATGAGTAAGTTAGGAACAGTGATTTCTGGCCACTATTAAACCGTTTACTTCTACTCCAGTACATGATAGTGTCGCAATGAGACTAATGTTAATACACTATTTATTCACTAATTTGGTATGTATATTGATAATAACAGAAAAAAACATCTTACCTACAATCTTTATTTATTCACAATTGTTTTCCAAATTTGAAATAAATATTAATGCTTACATAACACATTTATAGACGGTTTATATTTTATATATTTCCGCAGCAAACAACGAAGCGTTACATGATTAGGAACTCAGACTCTGAAACTTTAGGGCACATCGGCTACAGTCGTTGCATTGTAAGAATAACGTAAACCATATCAACTAGCATACGTGAAGTGAACCGTAATAGACGAAGTGGTTCGTTGGTAGCATACATATGATTATAATGGTAAACACCAACACAATCACATTTCTCGGAATCGTGCAATCCCCGAAAGCGGATAATAAGTCGTCAATAACAACTTTGATTCGTATTCAGTGACACTGTGGGAGGGATGAACGAGTCTAATGCATTTAAAGCCATTATGCTAATCGCTCGAATTCAAATTTTTACTAAGCCAACTGGTTCAGATTTAAATAGATTGTCCTATAGTTCATGTGTTATTATCAGTGTTTCTTAATCCCGTTCTTATACCGTGTTTCACATTATTTGGAGCTTCGATCCCTTTTTCCAATAGCTGTATCACACACATTCTCTGTTAGGAAATAAGAAAAGAGTAGCATTCACGGCTCACAAAACGTTCTTTATCAAATCCAAGGCGTTTACAAACCCGTATACCCAATAAGGGTGAGTTCTCGGTCGTTTTCTATTTCTAGTGTATGTAAACGAGATTGACTAACACGATCGTGATCATGATCATGATCGTATATTTCTTGAGATTTGAAAAACTGCGAGCTTGAAGCACTTCTCAATGCAAAATAATGTTGACGCCCTTAACCTCAACTTTATCAATGTTGGTATTAACAAGTTAATGGTAATGGAAAGACCCCGTCGATAATATAGTAACAGTAACATGAATATGGTATCTTCTCTACGTAAGCTAAGGTTTGTATTAACGCGATCTGCATTAAATAGAATATTCGTAATATTCATTAAACCCAATTTCAAATATTCTTGCGAGGTTTTGAAAGAATGTGCTCAATATAAGGCAAACAAACTAAAAGCATATACAACTGTAATAGGTTTACACTCATCATCAATATCAGAAGAACGCATGAGAAAGTGTTATCTTTGCCTGTTTTACAAAATAGAAAACAATATGGCACCAACAATACTTATCTTGTTCCTGTGAAAGGAACATTAAACATAAAACAATATTATCAATTTCTTTTTGATTGTCAATTATGTAATGTACTAAAGGTGGCAATTGTGCCTTATTTACGCAGAGTTACTAATGTGAACATTAACTGTGACTTACTCATTCATGGTAATGTAGATCTCTTACATGTAGTTCTTGTAATTCAGAACTGTTTCAACTAATTCTTTTCTCTTCTGTTCATCTTGTATACATAATGTCAACCATTCAACCACTATTCAAATACTTCAATCACATTAAAATCAGACAAGAATTGGTTTCACTATGTTATATTGGTAACTTAATGCAACTAATTACTGTCTGATTTTAATGAGATTGGTGAATACGCTTATCCAATCCTTTCCCTGTTAGATAGAACTATTCTAAAGTAATATCTACTTGTGATGATAGTGAAAATGTTGTTAAAAAGGTAACTGAAAAGTGTATCTTGTTGAAATCTCACATGAAAACAATATTGTTGAAGCTTTAATATATATTGAAATGATGTCTCGTTACTTACTTGTTTTGAATATATATGCTACTTACAAATCGATCGAAATTTATGGATATACAAAATCACATCCTTCAAAATCAATTGTTTGATTTGTCAATTAAACACATGATAATGACATATAAAAATTGTTTTTACAAGATTTCACTTTCTGAACTATAATTAGGCAGTTGGCAGCAACAATCGACAATTTATACAAAATCCACAATTAGATTATCATAACTATGAAATATACATAACACAAAAGCAAGAGACACTTGGGTTTAAACTTATTGAAGAAAACGACTTAATAGGTCCGTCTATATAGCATGAGAGGTCAAAGAGGTAAGACATATTAAGGTAAGATGTATCGTATCACCAAATTTTGAAAGACTTTTGTTGATTCAGCATCATTAGACCATCGATAGATCGACAGGAAAAAAGACAAAAGGGCAACACCATGAAGTGTATAATGACTTCAATGATATGGATTAAAATACTTCAGTAAACTGAGAAGGATGTTATGATATTTAAAAACCAAAAATCCAACCTAATCTAATCCAGGAGTTAATTGATAATTTAGTTTGATAACTGTTTTACAATTAAAATGTGATAACAGCTATGTTCATCCTGATGCGAACCTGCCTGCAGAGACTATGCAATGATATTGCTCCAGGGAGGAAATCGGTCCCAGAAATATGTGTGGTAAGAAACATCAGATTGAATAAATTCCGTAAAAAAATCAGTAAAGGCACACTATAATGTACAGTGTTAGTTACAATGTAAATTGCAACAGTCAAGAAGTCATTCTTGTAGCATTATTAGGGATTTTGTTTTCATAGAGTCTTTTTCCAAGCACTTCTTATTCACCTTTACCATTTATAATTGATGTAGTACATCATTGAACAAACAAGAAACATGAACAGAAAATGTTATTTTTTCAAACTAAATTTACGTTTACTTGAGTTCAAGCCAATTAATACTATATTAGTTTATTATCGGTGTAACATACAACTTACTTTAAATCTGTATTTATTAAAAAATCTTCTCCTAATTTGAAATTTGTAATTATTAATAATTGTAGATGACACATTTATAGATTTCTGCATCAAATACAAGTGTTACGTGATTTTAACTCTCATAATGATCTCAAACACTGCAACTTATGGGCCAAAGGCCAAATCTACTCGTATTGTAAGCATAACCATAAATCACGTTAATTAGCATACGTAAAATGCAATTCATGAATTGGTGTGTTGGTGAACATACACGTGATTCTAAAGGAAAACAACAACACAAAGGCAATTCTCGGAAACGTGCATTCCCTGTAAGTGTCGCTTTCATCGTCAATAACAACTTTGAATCGTCAATAGCAACTTGGACTCGTACTGCGCCATGCATGTGACAGATAAAAGAGTCAAATATATTCATATGTCAGTCTGCATGCTCGCTCAACTACTAACCCCACTGGTCCAGATTAATATCCTGATATATTCAAATGCAAGCATCAATATTTTAATATATTTCGGTCTTTGTGACAAAATACTTCACATATATTGGAGCTTCAATCCCTTATATCCTAATAGCTTATCACAAGCAGTATGTGACAGAAAATTAGAAAAGTATTGCATTCAAGGATCACAAATCCTTTATCTCATGATCGTCTATTTATTGAAACTGAATAGAATTTTGAACTGTTGCCAGCTTAGGTAAAGCTTTGGCTAATATCATACAGTGCTGAAAAAACTGAAGCACTTATTTCTCAATGCAAACGAATATTGACACATTTTTTAGATTTTAAGGTGTCGATGTTTACAAAGATGAACATTTGGAATTACTATTTTCTAAATTGGGGACGATGCCTCATCGCTGACATAGAAACGAAAATTTCAAAGTAATATTTTCTCTACATAATCTTAAATTTTTTATGAACACGATCTATGTTGAAAATAAAATACAGTTATTTCGTATTCTTTTGATCTCATTTAGAATATTCTTGCGAAGTATGGGATGGGTGTGCTCAATCGATCTAAGGCAAATATTGTAATCGAGGTATACTGATCATGACCTGTATTATTAAACTTGTTGGGAAACATTACAGAAGGCAAAAGAAAGCTAAACATTTGTCTTTTTAAATACCATACGAAAAATATAGCATCCTCCTTAGCTGTCTTGTTCCTGGGAATATGGCATCAAATGTAATTATAACTACAATCTTCGTAACTTCGTAATAATATATCACTCCCTTTCTCAAGACTAAACTTGTGTTTGATACAAGTTGTTTGTCTACACAAATTTAACTTTAGAGACTAAAGAAACATTTTTCATAAATAAATACTGCCCATCAATGAACAGTTAATTGACAAGAGAAATTGATTGATTACGACTCCATTGTTTTACATGTAATCAAGGACACACAATGAACTCGTTAACCCTCAGAGACCTCATTGTCCTGGTGTGACACCCAATTGAAGACCTCGAGGCAATTCACGAAGATGATTAGAGACAATGACTGATTTTGGTGTCAATACATTGACGTGTTAAGATGTTGAGCATTACAACATGCTATTTTTTTTTTTTTCATACATAAATATGCAATCTTCCAAATGTTAACCATACTTGAAAAGACCGATATACTGGTCGAAATGAGCTCATCGTATTGTATTAAAGAAGATTGATCCAGTCAAAACGTTTTTTCCATTTGATGTTTATTCTTTTATATATATATATATATATATATATATATATATATATATATATATATAAAAGATATATAAAAGAGTAAACATATGGGTTTGACTGGATCAATCTTCTTTAATGCAATGAGCTCATTTCGACCAGTGTAGCAGTCTTTTCAAGTATTTTTTTATATGTGGAAGGTTGCATATAGACAAACATGAACAAGAACAATAGATAATTCTTTCTTTTCTTTCATTTCTTTACATTGTAGTAAGATAAGGTCATTGTTCGTCATAATTGCCTCGAGCACACATACTTATATCAACTCATTTATATATTTATGACATGACATGACATGCGCATCATAAAACTTAATATATATAATAAATTATGTTATCAAATGCAGTGGATGTGGCGAGGATTATATTAACCAAAAGGATGATACACTTAGATCAAGAATGAGGGTCTACAAACAACAAATAAGGGACCCCTCCTGTCGCTACATTCCACTAAGCCAACATAGATAGATGCGCCGGGAATAAAACTCCTAATTTTAAAAATATTCCCTTTTTACAAAGTCATGTCAGACAGAGATGAAAACAGAAAAGTCAAAGAAAACTATTTTATCACACTCTTTAAACCACGATTAAACAGCATAAATATCTCGTAATAGTGCACATTTAAATGTTACCAAACTGCTTATTATATGTGTGTGTTGAATGTATTAGAGGCTTTGTTTACAAGATTCTGAAAACAAACATTAAAGCCAGCAAAATATCGGAAAGCCCTATAAATCTTGACAATTTAAATTATGATTATTATTTATTTATTTTATTTTAATTTTAATTTTTTACTTTTTATTTGTTTTTATTTGTTTTTATTTATTTTTATTTTTATTTTTGTTGTTGTAAATAACAGATAACTACTTCATCGAATCAAATAGAATAATTCGGAAAATAACATATTAAATCTAATGAGTTAAATACTGTGTAGGTGTTTTATCTGCAAAACCTGCAATATTTTTTGAATTGAGGATCATCGTTTTATAATGAAATTCAATCCCCAGTCATTGTTTATAGTCTTCGAAACGCATAACACTGCATGAGCTTAAATGAATACATATTAATCCTATTTTCGGTGAACAACGTTGATGTTGTCGGCGCTATGGTTGCCTGGAAAGCGACCTGGCGGCATTGGAATGCTATATGTTAGATGAGGTTATAGTAACTTTTCCTTCTAGCTGGGTATCTACTTGTGTAAGTACTACCCCACCTGTCAAATACATTCACGATCGTGCATGTTTGACCTTCAGCTATGCACACACCGTTAAACATTGTACATGTAAATTGAATCAATGTTCAAATCCTCCCTATGACGTACATACGTGATACATATGCGAAACAAGAGACTTCAAAAGGTGGCCACTTTCATGAAACACGTATCTAAAACTCTAACAATCTAACAATCTATGCAGTAGGCATCCATAGAGCAACTAAAATATGTGTAAAGTTAGTTCTACCAGCAGGCTGACAAATAAATGGCTACCATTTGCGAGGTGGTTTTGTCTTGGCCGTTGAATTTATCAAAATGTACATTGATTGTCTTATCTTACAGAGACTACTAAATGTTTAGATCAACTGTCAGCCTAAAAGTTCATGAAAACGATTGACTATCGTTGGTACATATATTTTGGACCTGTATCATTCTGAACCACATCGTTGGATGAATGGGGTTATTGATGTGACTAAACATGCTTTTAAACAGTGTTTGTTGTATCTAACTTGCAGTAACCTTGACATTTTTTTACTATATTCACAGTGAGTGCATTGTATTTACTTAATGTTGGAGTTTGAATATTCAAATATTTATATATATACTGTATACTTTTCGAAGGAGATATATGAAATATTTGAGTCAAATATTATTCTTAATCTTAAACAGCAAAACAAGAGTGCTCTGAGAGCACAAGAACCACCGGATTCATTATCCTCCAAATATGCAGTTTAAATGCAAGGATAATTTAATGACCTATTAAAAATAAATAAGCGTGTCAAATATTGAAGGCCTTTCACCGAACAATCACATATTATGACCATGTTAAATTTATCACAAAATGGATCCTACATCAAGGTCAATTGAATTGTGAGAAAGACCTATGTCATTCGAACTTTACTGCTGGTGTTACTTATAGGTATGACATGGTATTTTTAACATGATATGATTGTTTCTTTATATATGTAATAAATGATAATTTAAGATGATGTGATCCCTAGTAAAGGTGTTTTCCAAAGTATATTTGATTTGCATGAGCATCTAGCACGTTTTGTACTGTAGGCCTATGGCCTGTAGGTGTTGATTAAAGAGTGATTTATTGATCATGATATAAAAGGTAATGTCTCCAAAACGGAAAACTTCGCATCGTGGCCCACATATGTGCCTTTATGAGCATTCACATGAAAGCTACTATTTAGTTAATCTTAATTGAATGGTTACATCTACATACTTGCAACTAATATATAAAATCGTCTAGGTTGTAACCTATTGTACACTTATTATCAGATAAGTTCCAAACATTAGTAAGGCTATACTAATAATATGTTTTTCATCTATAAATGCGACAATCCGAGCACATCGATCATCTTTCATTGACACCCGATGTTTTAATATTAATTGTGATGTCAAAAATTTAAGCCAATGGTGTGGGGTCCAATCATATATGATTTGTCCACTTTCAAGATGCCTTTACTTATTTTTTTCGAAAACTAAGGGAGATGAAACATGATTAATAGCCCACTTTAACCATCAAAGGCACAAGGTGGGTCTTTGAGGCCCATCAGCATGCACTCACAAGCTTTATTACTGGAAGAATTTTTATTTCTTTCTATCTAATCCTCAAACACATCAATATCTTTATTTCTTCAAAAGCATTCGGACAGAAAAATTCAAATGTGTTAATTATTTTAATAAATAGTTTATTGTTACTCTAAGGCACAAGGTGGGTCTCGGAAGCCCAGTCATGTTTTTTGTCTACCAAGAGTTTTTGAAAACTGTTCTTGTGTCAGACGGTGCTTATGCGTTATAGCAGTTCCCCATGAAGAGGGGTTATACACCCAATTGTAACGATACGTTCGCATTTAACGGTGACATTGCTCTCACACACTACAATAGTGCACGATCATGTGTCTGCACCCATATCTCTCCTTGTAACCTTTAGTCTTGATTAAATGTTGTGATGTCGACTACTGTAAGGTTCAGAATCAGGAGCTTCACATTGTTGATAGTGTCTCAACTGTACATGCAGTTAAGCAGTGAGAGCAAAACGGAACAATGGAGCAATGGAACAAACCCCATTAGTCAGTCAACACGCTCAAGCCAAGTAGCGATAACCAGTCATTTTTTTTTTAATATTAGGAATTTTTCAACAAAATTTTTTGTCTATATAGACTCATGATTTTCAAACACAAACACACCCAACGTCTGAAAAACATTAATTAAAAAATAAATTCAGGCATCAGGCAAATTCAGGTAGGGTCATTTTAAAATTAGTTAAATACCTCTAAAAAATGCTTTTGAGTAGATCAAAAAAGTGACAGTGAACCTCGAAATGAATTTTTCATAACTAATTTCAGAATTGGCGCAACCTCGAAAATCAAAGGTCAAAAGGTGCATTTCAAGGAATATTTGGAGTTGTATTTGTACAAAACCAATGAAATTTTCTGTGTTGCTACAGCAAAGAATCAGTTATCCATAAACACAATGATTTTACACAGGAAATGTTTGTAAACAATAATTTCACACTTACCGGTATACTACTCATAAAACAGACTGTGCCAATTCGTTTAGTCATATTTTTTTTACATTTTTCTAATGTAATTGGAAGAAATAAATCTATGCTTTCAAATATCTTTGAATGCACTCTGGTTTAATTTCTGGTATAATTTCTATCTACAATGTCTATTTAATAAAATATGTGAAGTTATGACTCATAAAAAGGAAAACAACACATTAAAGATAGACACAAAATTCAACTTTTTCAAACCTAATGAAAATTGTCAACATAAAAAATATGACATGAATAAAACTATACAATGCAACTTACATATAAAAAAAGGGCGCCCAATGAAAATACCGTCTAATATGCATAACACGAAATAACAAAAAGGAATGCAATAAGGACACACAAAAACTATTAGAAATGTCCAATGCATGGTTTACCTGAGAAATGTTATCCTTATTACATACATATTTATATATAAAAAACATAAATATATATATTTGAGTGTGTCATGATTTTTTAAACCAATTGAATAGTTGCATTATTGGAGTAGAATGCAATACTCAAGTGAGAGCAAGGCATATACACATATTTGAACAAGTTTTCTATTTCATTGCATTAAAAGAGATATAGAAATATTTCTTGCAACGACATGCTTGTCACCGACAGCAAAATAAGGTATACAGACAAGTGTGTATGTATGACAATAAAACTGGTATAAACAATGTAACTTATGACTTATGCCTGGTTCTGAAAATATAGAAAAAAAGATACACATTAATGTATAATACAATACTGACAATGGTGTAAACAATTAGTTTTACTTGATGTTTATGTCTTAATTAATTAAACAGATTGTTATCAGAGAAAAACACATATTAGGCTACTACAGTATTCATCTGTGAGTAATGAAACATTAGAAGTGGCTCTCTGCAACTAGATGAAAAACATTATTATCTTCCATCATAGGTCTACACTTTCTAAGGAAATATGTCCAATTATATTCTCTCACCACTGATAATTTTTATGCCATTTTTAATGAATATTTTGAAATTTGGAAAATAACTCATTCTCTTATTATAATGTTTTACGTTGTCCGCCTCCTAGAATCTATTTCTCTTACATCGACTTGAACATTGATACAAATAATGGTTATCATGGAGACATCTAATATATTATTACTTACTTACTTACCGGTACTGTGACTTAAATTGTGTTGACATTCACAGACTCATCCTCTTCCTCTTTAGTTCGATTATTGTAACAACTTACTCCTCGGCATCAGTTCAACTCATCTTCAGAGGCTCCAGAAAATCCAAAACAAAGCTGCAAGAATGGTAACGCTAACCAGTTGGCACCGCATGCGTGAAATGATTGAGTTCAAGATACTCTGCCTTACGTATCAATCATTTCACATATCAGGACCATCATATCTTCAAGACCTTATATCACACTGTGTTCCAGAAAGGACTCTGCGTTCTTCCCAACAACTCCTACTAAGTGTTCCCACTTTCTGTGGACTTGAGATTATCTCCATCTATTACGTCCTTCAAAGCTCGACTCAAGACCCACATCAGACCAGCGCTGTATATAGTTTTATTTATGCTCAGGGATCGCTTTGAGTATGGCCATGTGTTATGGAACTAGCGCTATACAAGAACCCTACTATATACTATACTATAATATACAATACTATACTATACTATACTATACTATACTATACTATACTATACTATACTATACTATACTATACTATACTATACTATACTATACTATACTATACTAAACTATACTATTAATGTTAAATATGTAGTATTGATATTTAAAAGGCTAGATAAAAAAAAATCTCCTTAGAAAATATACCAACCAAAAACTGACACTAAAGAATTTTATGATAAAACCTATATCAATTACCACGGAAATACTATCAAATAGTTTTTCTATTTTCGGCATTTGGAAATTCGTACAAAATCAACAATTAGATTATTTAAACTATAACAAAATAAATATAACAAATAGACAAAGCCATAGACACTTGGCTTATATTGATGAGGAAAATAAATTACCAGGTCCATGGAGAGAACAATATCTATATATAACGAGATAAACATGTAGGCAGAACAATCCTGTCAAGGCGACTAGATTATTTTATCGTATCTTTAAATCTTTAAAACCTTTCATTGATGCTGAATATGAATCAGATCATCGAAATATCAACACTGTTATCAGGAAAGACAACACATATATGAAATGTATTGAACATTCTCCAAAAAAAAAATAAGAAAAAAACTTAATCCGGAATACTTTTTATTGTCAAATTCTTCCACATGTCTGTAACTTTGAAGTTTCTATCCTATCATGGAAGAACACTTTTTTTTATAAACATCCAATCATGTGGTGTCGTGAAAGAGTTTCTCTCAGTTAACATGGCGAAACAACAATAACACAAAATGAATGCAATTGGAGATATACCCATCCTTTTTCAGGTGTGTCGAATGATACTCCGGCACCACGAGAATAACTGAAGAGTATCATGCCATACACTCGAAAAAAATGTGGGTATATCTGTGACATAAACTTGTTTGTGCTGTTTATAAGGTTGTTACGTTTTCTTTGTTAGTAAGTTAACCTCCGATCCATGATACTTTTTACTTTTGCATACAAATGGCCGATTATATTTCGGGTTAATTTATTCACCTTCTGCAGCAATAATTGTTTTAGAAGGTCATAATAAAAGCAAAAACATCCTGTGAATCAGCTAGTTAAGACACTTTAAACAGTATAAGTTTTGTACAGGAATGATATTCAGAAACATGAACGGAGTTATGTGTAGAAAAGTTAAACTGGAGACATTTAGTAGCCATGTTCATTCGTGTTTATCCCTCACAGATAAAAAATATCTTGCATGGTTGTTTTCTGCCCGGTAGTTACTGAACAAACAACCTTCAAATATGTTTTCAAACGTTTCAACAGTGACATATATTCAAAGAAAGAGTAGCTTTATTCACAACGTGGATTATTGATGAACATACACAAACGATTCTAAAGGGAATCGTCATGAGAAACCATCAACACAATGGCATTTCTCGGAACTGTGCATTCCCTAATAGTGGAACATCTATGGTCAAGTTGACTTTGCTTCGTCCTCAGCGCCACTTATCTGACAGATTGCACAACTTCTAAAAGACAGTTGATCCAGATTGGATTGTCATATATTAATATACTATGATCTCTGGTGTCCAGTTCCATTATCTATTAAGAAATCTGACCGAAATGGCTGCACCTTTAACAACTAATTTTAAATGCGGATAGACCTTGTATTTGTAACTAGAACAGAACAGAACAGTACACCATAACGTATTCCTATATCGCATGGTTGTGGCGCCTTATTGATTGACTCCCCACTTTTTCTCACCCCATGAAGTATCTGAAATTAAAGAGTTAATACTTTGACATGCTGTAGCTAAGGCATTGCATATGTTAAGGTAATTCCAGAGTTTACTAATTCGCATTACTTTTTTCAAAGTGAGCACACACACTCAGGGGATTTTGTCAGGGGGACTTTGCTTAATACCAGTGCCAGTGCGAATAAAACAGTATTATTCAAGAGAGTAAGTTATAAAATCGCTTCGTACAGTAATTTCGGGTAACCGTTAAAGGTGAATTTCTTTTGAGTTAATGGTGTCATACCATGTACTTCAATCCTATTATATAATAATGTAACAATGAAACTTATGTAAATACAATGAGGATATAAACATACATGTACTATGTTTGAAAATCAGTGGCATATAACAGAATTATTACAGCAAAAATATCCGAATGCTTTAAAGAGAGGCCACTCTATTCTCTATTCTGTAGACGATAGTGTTTTTTACAACCAGCATCAAAGTTCAATTCCTGCAATATTTTCAAAATTGAATTATCAGTATTATTGAGTCAATTTGTAAATAAGTTAACATCAGTTTTGTTTCTACATTCCGACAGTTTCCGGATGATATACTGATATACTGACCGGTTTTAACTCTTCATTCAATAACGTTTCAATGATAGTTATTTTCAAATGTATCGTAACTTTCGCCTTTTAAGGTCTCATTTTGATCTCTTTCAAATTTAGTGTACAAATTATTTATTTAGTACTATCTTAACCAAAACAAAAACTATTTTAAAAACATATTCGTGCTCGCAAGTATTTGGAGAATTATCGCATTCACTGTTGTTGTTTGGCAACAATTGTATTTTGGCCCAAGAGACGAAGTTAACTCAGCACTGTTTAACCAGAGTATACTGTCCCTGAACAGTCAAACAGATACGACTTTTATATGGGTATTTAGTCACTGATTTTGTTCAAATTTGCGTTACATATTAATAATATCAGTTTTCGAGCACATTAATTAAAGTCTTTATTTATTCAAAAATGTTGTACTCATTTATGTTTTAATCATTATAGATGACACATTTAGAGATTTCTGCATCAAATACAAACAAGTGTTACGAGATATTAACTCTCATAATGATCTTAAACACTGTAGCTAATTGGGAAGAAGGACACAGCCATTAGCATTGTAAGCATAAACATAAATCATCTGTCAACTCGCATATGTAAAATGTAATCATGAATTGGTGTGTTGGTGACCATACACGTGATTCTAAAGGAAACACCAACACAATGGCAATTCTCGGAATCGTGCATTCCCTGTAAGGGTCGCTTTCATCGTCAATAACAACTTGGACTCGTAATGCGCCATTTATGTGAGAGATAAAAGCGTCTAATATATTCATATGTCATTCTGTATGATCACTCAAAGTCAAACACTTACTCACCCCATTGGTCCAGATAAATATTCTCATGTTCAAATGCAAGTATTATTATTTTTAATATAGTTCGGTATTTGTGAAAACATAATATGTCTCTTATATATTGGCGCTTCAATCCCTATTATCTTAATAGCTGTATCACAAGCATTCCTTGATAGAATATTAGAAAAGTATGGCATTCACAAAACTGAAGCACTTATTTCTCCATGCAAACGAATATTGACGCACTTTTTAACATTTTAAGGTGTCGATGTTTACAAAGTTGAACATTTGGGATTACTATTTTCTAAATTTGGGACGATGCCTCATCGCTGACATAGAAACGAAAATTTCAAAGTTATATTTTCTCTACATAATCTTAATTTTTTTATGAACACGATCTATGTTGAAAATAAAATACAGTTATTTCGTATTCTTTTGATCTCATTTAGAATATTCTTGCGAAGTATGGGATGGGTGTGCTCATTCGATCTAAGGCAAATATTGTAATCGAGGTATACTGATCATGACCTGTATTATTAAACTTGTTGGGAAACATTACAGAAGGCAAAAGAAAGCTAAACATTTGTCTTTTTAAATACCATACGAAAAATATAGCATCCTCCTTAGCTGTCTTGTTCCTGGGAATATGGCATCAAATGTAATTATAACTACAATCTTCGTAACTTCGTAATAATATATCACTCCCTTTCTCAAGACTAAACTTGTGTTTGATACAAGTTTTTTGTCTACACAAATTTAACTTTAGAGACTAAAGAAACATTTTTCATAAATAAATACTGCCCATCAATGAACAGTTAATTGACAAGAGAAATTGATTGATTACGACTCCATTGTTTTACATGTAATCAAGGACACACAATGAACTCGTTAACCCTCAGAGACCTCATTGTCCTGGAGTGACACCCAATTGAAGACCTCGAGGCAATTCACGAAGATGATTAGAGACAATGACTGATTTTGGTGTCAATACATTGACGTGTTAAGATGTTGAGCATTACAACATGCTATTTTTTTTTTTTTTCATACAGAAATATGCAATCTTCCAAATGTTAACCATACTTGAAAAGACCGATATACTGGTCGAAATGAGCTCATCGCATTGTATTAAAGAAGATTGATCCAGTCAAAACGTTTTTTCCATCTGATGTTTATTCTTTTATATATATATATATATATATATATAAAAGATATATAAAAGAGTAAACATATGGGTTTGACTGGATCAATCTTCTTTAATGCAATGAGCTCATTTCGACCAGTGTAGCAGTCTTTTCAAGTATTTTTTTATATGTGGAAGGTTGCATATAGACAAACATGAACAAGAACAATAGATAATTCTTTCTTTTCTTTCATTTCTTTACATTGTAGTAAGATAAGGTCATTGTTCGTCATAATTGCCTCGAGCACACATACTTATATCAACTCATTTATATATTTATGACATGACATGACATGCGCATCATAAAACTTAATATATATAATAAATTATGTTATCAAATGCAGTGGATGTGGCGAGGATTATATTAACCAAAAGGATGATACACTTAGATCAAGAATGAGGGTCTACAAACAACAAATAAGGGACCCCTCCTGTCGCTACATTCCACTAAGCCAACATAGATAGATGCGCCGGGAATAAAACTCCTAATTTTAAAAATATTCCCTTTTTACAAAGTCATGTCAGACAGAGATGAAAACAGAAAAGTCAAAGAAAACTATTTTATCACACTCTTTAAACCACGATTAAACAGCATAAATATCTCGTAATAGTGCACATTTAAATGTTACCAAACTGCTATATGTGTGTGTTGAATGTATTAGAGGCTTTGTTTACAAGATTCTGAAAACAAACATTAAAGCCAGCAAAATATCGGAAAGCCCTATAAATCTTGACAATTTAAATTATGATTATTATTTATTTATTTTATTTTAATTTTTATTTTTTACTTTTTATTTGTTTTTATTTGTTTTTATTTATTTTTATTTTTATTTTTGTTGTTGTAAATAACAGATAACTACTTCATCGAATCAAATAGAATAATTCGGAAAATAACATATTAAATCTAATGAGTTAAATACTGTGTAGGTGTTTTATCTGCAAAACCTACCATATTTTTTAATTGAGGATCATCGTTTTATAATGAAATTCAATCCCCAGTCAGTGTTTATAGTCTTCGAAACGCATAACACTGCATGAGCTTAAATGAATACATATTAATCCTATTTTCGGTGAACAACGTTGATGTTGTCGGCGCTATGGTTGCCTGGAAAGCGACCTGGCGGCATTGGAATGCTATATGTTAGATGAGGTTATAGTAACTTTTCCTTCTAGCTGGGTATCTACTTGTGTAAGTACTACCCCACCTGTCAAATACATTCACAATCGTGCATGTTTGACCTTCAGCTATGCACACACCGTTAAACATTGTACATGTAAATTGAATCAATGTTCAAATCCTCCCTATGACGTACATACGTGATACATATGCGAAACAAGAGACTTCAAAAGGTGGCCACTTTCATGAAACACGTATCTAAAACTCTAACAATCTAACAATCTATGCAGTAGGCATCCATAGAGCAACTAAAATATGTGTAAAGTTAGTTCTACCAGCAGGCTGACAAATAAATGGCTACCATTTGCGAGGTGGTTTTGTCTTGGCCGTTGAATTTATCAAAATGTACATTGATTGTCTTATCTTACAGAGACTACTAAATGTTTAGATCAACTGTCAGCCTAAAAGTTCATGAAAACGATTGACTATCGTTGGTACATATATTTTGGACCTGTATCATTCTGAACCACATCGTTGGATGAATGGGGTTATTGATGTGACTAAACATGCTTTTAAACAGTGTTTGTTGTATCTAACTTGCAGTAACCTTGACATTTTTTTACTATATTCACAGTGAGTGCATTGTATTTACTTAATGTTGGAGTTTGAATATTCAAATATTTATATATATACTGTATACTTTTCGAAGGAGATATATGAAATATTTGAGTCAAATATTATTCTTAATCTTAAACAGCAAAACAAGAGTGCTCTGAGAGCACAAGAACCACCGGATTCATTATCCTCCAAATATGCAGTTTAAATGCAAGGATAATTTAATGACCTATTAAAAATAAATAAGCGTGTCAAATATTGAAGGCCTTTCACCGAACAATCACATATTATGACCATGTTAAATTTATCACAAAATGGATCCTACATCAAGGTCAATTGAATTGTGAGAAAGACCTATGTCATTCGAACTTTACTGCTGGTGTTACTTATAGGTATGACATGGTATTTTTAACATGATATGATTGTTTCTTTATATATGTAATAAATGATAATTTAAGATGATGTGATCCCTAGTAAAGGTGTTTTCCAAAGTATATTTGATTTGCATGAGCATCTAGCACGTTTTGTACTGTAGGCCTTTGGCCTGTAGGTGTTGATTAAAGAGTGATTTATTGATCATGATATAAAAGGTAATGTCTCCAAAACGGAAAACTTCGCATCGGGGCCCACATATGTGCCTTTATGAGCATTCACATGAAAGCTACTATTTAGTTAATCTTAATTGAATGGTTACATCTACATACGTGCAACTAATATATAAAATCGTCTAGGTTGTAACCTATTGTACACATATTATCAGATAAGTTCCAAACATTAGTAAGGCTATACTAATAATATGTTTTTCATCTATAAATGCGACAATCCGAGCACATCGATCATCTTTCATTGATAGCCGATGTTTTAATATTAATTGTGATGTCAAAAATTTAAGCCAATGGTGTGGGGTCCAATCATATATGATTTGTCCACTTTCAAGATGCCTTTACTTATTTTTTTCGAAAACTAAGGGAGATGAAACATGATTAATAGCCCACTTTAACCCTCAAAGGCACAAGGTGGGTCTTTGAGGCCCATCAGCATGCACTCACAAGCTTTATTACTGGAAGAATTTTTATTTCTTTCTATCTAATCCTCAAACACATCAATATCTTTATTTCTTCAAAAGCATTCGGACAGAAAAAATCAAATGTGTTAATTATTTTAATAAATAGTTTATTGTTACTCTAAGGCACAAGGTGGGTCTCGGAAGCCCAGTCATGTTTTTTGTCTACCAAGAGTTTTTGAAAACTGTTCTTGTGTCAGACGGTGCTTATGCGTTATAGCAGTTCCCCATGAAGAGGGGTTATACACCCAATTGTAACGATACGTTCGCATTTAACGGTGACATTGCTCTCACACACTACAATAGTGCACGATCATGTGTCTGCACCCATATCTCTCCTTGTAACCTTTAGTCTTGATTAAATGTTGTGATGTCGACTACTGTAAGGTTCAGAATCAGGAGCTTCACATTGTTGATAGTGTCTCAACTGTACATGCAGTTAAACAGTGAGAGCAAAACGGAACAATGGAGCAATGGAACAAACCCCATTAGTCAGTCAACACGCTCAAGCCAAGTAGCGATAACCAGTCATTTTTTTTTTAATATTAGGAATTTTTCAACAAAAGTTTGTGTCTATATAGACTTATGATTTTCAAACACAAACACACCCAACGTCTGAAAAACATTAATTAAAAAATAAATTCAGGCATCAGGCAAATTCAGGTAGGGTCATTTTAAATTTTTTTAAATACCTCTAAAAAATTCTTTTGAGTATTCAATCTCTTTATTGTTATCTTGTCTATCTATTTTGATAATGAAAAAAAAATATTGACAGCCTACAATAGGAAAATATTACCCTTGAAGATAAGCACCGTAAAAGCGTTTTTAATTTATTCACAATTTGTTTATGAAGCATGTCAATAAATGAATAAAAGATCAGCAAACTTATTATCCATGATCATTGTTATGGAAATACAAGTCTTTCTAGATCAAAAAAGTGACAGTGAACCTCGAAATGAATTTTTCATAACTAATTTCAGAATTGGCGCAACCTCGAAAATCAAAGGTCAAAAGGTGCATTTCAAGGAATATTTGGAGTTGTATTTGTACAAAACCAATGAAATTTTCTGTGTTGCTACAGCAAAGAATCAGTTATCCATAAACACAATGATTTTACACAGGAAATGTTTGTAAACAATAATTTCACACTTACCGGTATACTACTCATAAAACAGACTGTGCCAATTCGTTTAGTCATATTTTTTTACATTTTTCTAATGTAATTGGAAGAAATAAATCTATGCTTTCAAATATCTTTGAATGCACTCTGGTTTAATTTCTGGTATAATTTCTATCTACAATGTCTATTTAATAAAATATGTGAAGTTATGACTCATAAAAAGGAAAACAACACATTAAAGATAGACACAAAATTCAACTTTTTCAAACCTAATGAAAATTGTCAACATAAAAAATATGACATGAATAAAACTATACAATGCAACTTACATATAAAAAAAAGGGCGCCCAATGAAAATACCGTCTAATATGCATAACACGAAATAACAAAAAGGAATGCAATAAGGACACACAAAAACTATTAGAAATGTCCAATGCATGGTTTACCTGAGAAATGTTATCCTTATTACATACATATTTATATATAAAAAACATAAATATATATATTTGAGTGTGTCATGATTTTTTAAACCAATTGAATAGTTGCATTATTGGAGTAGAATGCAATACTCAAGTGAGAGCGAGGCATATACACATATTTGAACAAGTTTTCTATTTCATTGCATTAAAAGAGATATAGAAATATTTCTTGCAACGACATGCTTGTCACCGACAGCAAAATAAGGTATACAGACAAGTGTGTATGTATGACAATAAAACTGGTATAAACAATGTAACTTATGACTTATGCCTGGTTCTGAAAATATAGAAAAAAAAGATACACATTAATTTATAATACAATACTGACAATGGTGTAAACAATTAGTTTTACTTACTTACTTACTTACATCGACTTGAACATTGATACAAATAATGGTTATCATGGAGACATCTAATATATTATTACTTACTTACTTACCGGTACTGTGACTTAAATTGTGTTGACATTCACAGACTCATCCTCTTCCTCTTTAGTTCGATTATTGTAACAACTTACTCCTCGTCATCAGTTCAACTCATCTTCAGAGGCTCCAGAAAATCCAAAACAAAGCTGCAAGAATGGTAACGCTAACCAGTTGGCACCGCATGCGTGAAATGATTGAGTTCAAGATACTCTGCCTTACGTATCAATCATTTCACATATCAGGACCATCATATCTTCAAGACCTTATATCACACTATGTTCCAGAAAGGACTCTGCGTTCTTCCCAACAACTCCTACTAAGTGTTCCCACTTTCTGTGGACTTGAGATTATCTCCATCTATTACGTCCTTCAAAGCTCGACTCAAGACCCACATCAGACCAGCGCTGTATATAGTTTTATTTATGCTCAGGGATCGCTTTGAGTATGGCCATGTGTTATGGAACTAGCGCTATACAAGAACCCTACTATATACTATACTATACTATACTATACTATTCTATACTATACTATACTATACTATACTATACTATACTATACTAAACTATACTATTAATGTTAAATATGTAGTATTGATATTTAAAAGGCTAGATAAAAAAAATCTCCTTAGAAAATATACCAACCAAAAACTGACACTAAAGAATTTTTTGATAAAACCTATATCAATTACCACGGAAATACTATCAAATAGTTTTTCTATTTTCGGCATTTGGAAATTCGTACAAAAACAACAATTAGATTATTTAAACTATAACAAAATAAATATAACAAATAGACAAAGCCATAGACACTTGGCTTATATTGATGAGGAAAATATAGTACCAGATCCATGGAGAGAACAATATCTAGATATAACGAGATAAACATGTAGGCAGAACAATCCTGTCAAGGCGACTAGATTATTTTATCGTATCTTTAAATCTTTAAAACCTTTCATTGATGCTGAATATGAATCAGATCATCGAAAATCAACACTGTAATCTAGGAAGACAACAATTATATGAAATGTATTGAACATTCTCCAAAAAAAATAATAAGAAAGAAACTTAATCCGGAATACTTTTTATTGTCAAATTCTTCCACATGTCTGTAACTTTGAAGTTTCTATCCTATCATGGAAGAACATTTTTTTATATAAACATCCAATCATGTGGTGTCGTGAAAGAGTTTCTCTCAGTTAACATGGCGAAACAACAATAACACAAAATGAATGCAATCTGAGATATACCCATCCTTTTTCGGGTCTGTCGAATGATACTCGGGCACCACGAGAATAACTGAAGAGTATCATGCCATACACTCGAAAAAAATGTGGGTATATCTGTGACATAAACTTGTTTGTGCTGTATATAAGGTTGTTACGTTTTCTTTGTTAGTAAGTTAACCTCCGATCCATGATACTTTTTATTTTTGCGATTCAAATGGCTGATTATAGTTCGGGTTTGTTTATTCACCTTCTGCAGCAATAATTGTTTTAGAAGGTCATAATAAAAGCATCCTGTGAATAAGCTAGTTAAGAGACTTTAAACAGTATAAGTTTTGTACAGGAATGATATTCAGAAACATGAACGGATTTTAATTTGAAATTGAGTTATGTGTAGAAAAGTTAAACTGGAGACATTTAGTAGCCATGTTCATTCGTGTTTATCCCTCACAGATAAAAATATCTTGCATGGTTGTTTTCTGCCCGGTAGTTACTGAACAAACAACCTTCAAATGTGTTTTCAAACGTTTCAACAGTGACATATATTCAAAGAAAGAGTAGCTTTATTCACAACGTGGATTATTGATGAACATACACAAACGATTCTAAAGGGAATCGTCATGAGAAACCATCAACACAATGGCATTTCTCGGAACTGTGCATTCCCTTATAGTGGAACACCTATGGTCAAGTTGACTTTGCTTCGTCCTCAGCGCCACTTATCTGACAGATTGCACAACTTCTAACAGACAGTTGATCCAGATTGGATTGTCATATATTAATATACTATGATCTCTGGTGTCCAGTTCCATTATCTATTAAGAAATCTGACCGAAATGGCTGCACCTTTAACAACTAATTTTAAATGCGGATAGACCTTGTATTTGTAACTAGAACAGAACAGAACAGTACACCATAACGTATTCCTATATCGCATGGTTGTGGCGCCTTATTGATTTTTACCGACTCCCCACTTTTTCTCACCCCATGAAGTATCTGAAATTAAAGAGTTAATACTTTGACATGGTGTATCTAAGGCATTGCATATGTTAAGGTAATTCCAGAGTTTACTAATTCGCATTACTTTTTTCAAAGTGAGCACACACACTCAGGGGATTATGTCAGGGGGACTTTGCTTAATCCCAGTGCCAGTGCGAATAAAACAGTATTATTCAGAGAGTAAGTTATAAACTCGCTTCGTACAGTAATTTCGGGTAACCGTTAAAGGTGAATTTCTTTTGAGTTAATGGTGTCATACCATTTACTTCAATCCAATTATATAATAATGTAACAATGAAACTTATGTAAATACAATGAGGATATAAACATACATGTACTGCTTTAAAGAGAGGCCACTCTATTCTGTAGACGAAAGTGTTTTTTACAACCAGCATCAAAGTTCAATTCCTGCAATATTTTCAAAATTGAGTTATCAGTATTATTGAGTCAATTTGTAAATAAGTTAACATCAGTTTTGTTTCTACATTCCGACAGTTTCCGGATGATATACTGATATACTGACCGGTTTTAACTCTTCATTCAATAACGTTTCAATGATAGTTTTTTTCAAATGTATCGTAACTTTCGCCTTTTAAGGTCTCATTTTGATCTCTTTCAAATTTAGTGTACAAATTATTTATTTAGTACTATTTTAACCACAACAAAAACTAATTTATTGTATTTTGGCCCAAGAGACGAAGTTAACTCAGCACTGTTTAACCAGAGTATACTGTCTCTGAACAGTCAATCAGATACGACTTTTATATGGGTATTTAGTCACTGATTTTGTTAAAATTTGCGTTACATATTAATAATATCAGTATTCGAGCACATTGATTAAAGTCTTTATTTATTCCAAAATGTTGTACTCATTTATGTTTTAATCATTATAGATGACACATTTAGAGATTTCTGCATCAAATACAAACAAGTGTTACGAGATATTAACTCTCATAATGATCTTAAACACTGTAGCTTATTGGGAAGAAGGACACAGCCATTAGCATTGTAAGCATAAACATAAATCATCTGTCAACTCGCATATGTAAAATGTAATCATGAATTGGTGTGTTGGTGACCATACACGTGATTCTAAAGGAAACACCAACACAATGGCAATTCTCGGAATCGTGCATTCCCTGTAAGTGTCGCTTTCATCGTCAATAACAACTTGGACTCGTACTGCGCCATTTATGTGAGAGATAAAAGCGTCTAATATATTCATATGTCATTCTGTATGATCACTCAAAGTCAAACACTTACTCACCCCATTGGTCCAGATAAATATTCTCATGTTCAAATGCAAGTATTATTATTTCTAATATAGTTCGGTATTTGTGAAAACATAATATGTCTCTTATATATTGGCGCTTCAATCCCTATTATCTTAATAGCTGTATCACAAGCATTCCTTGATAGAATATTAGAAAAGTATGGCATTCACAAAACTGAAGCACTTATTTCTCTATGCAAACGAATATTGACGCACTTTTAACCATTTTAAGGTGTCGATGTTTACAAAATTGAACATTTGGGATTACTATTTTCTAAATTGGGGACGATGCCTCATCGCTGACATAGAAACGAAAATTTCAAAGTTATATTTTCTCTACATAATCTTAAATTTTTTATGAACACGATCTATGTTGAAAATAAAATAGTACGTTTTTGAGTAAACGTAATCATTTATACTTACCTGTTGACTAGACCTACTATGCCTACCTCCTAATAGGTATGCTATTTCAACCTTAACACAGCCGACCTTGCACCAGTGGAGAAGGGGTGCGTAAAGTCCCTTATCCAAGGGCGGTAAGTCCAGGTGGTCTCGTGACGTCACTACCTGTCTAGTTCACTCTCCGAAGTCCCAAAAAGGCAAGACAGACCAAGAGGGGAGGACGGGAGGGCCTAGAGCGTAGGTCTAGTCAACAGGTAAGTATAAATAATTACGTTTACTCAAAAACGTACTATTATTTAAATACCTAACTGTTGACTAGACCTACTATGCCTAGAATCCCACCGCGTGGAGGCGGGTCTGTATATACGTGGTAGTGACGAGACCAGCGACGAACCTTGAGTGTAAGCTAACCTACAAGTCCTCCACCTTGTGGTGAGGACAAGGTACACCCCGGGAGATACGATCTCTACCGCTGAGCGGATCGAAGAGACAACCCTGCCACTCAACTTCCGACCAAAACACCGCCCCCCAATCCCCACAGGAAGGGGGGGGGGGGGGGGGGGGGGGGGGGTTGAATCGAAGTTAAAAGAAAAAAACAACACAGACAACAGAGCTAGTAAAGAGAACCAGGTTATTAACCATAGGTCTCAAGGCTTCTAAGAGGGTTGACCCCTTCTTGGTCTGGTTGGGGGGACCACCTTCGTCTGAGCGAAGACTTGTGGACCAAGCCTAGAGATGCCTTCAAGATCTGCTGTGGAGACATCTCGTAGGTAATGGTAGGCGAAAACCTCTGATGAACGCCAAAAACACCCTGCCATGACATCCGAAAACGCGATGTTGCAGTGATAAGCCATCGTGGCTGAAACTGCTCGGATCTCATGAGGGATGGAACGCGAAGGAGGAATCAGGTCAGCGGCCTTGTACGCATCAATGACCGCCGACCTTAGATACACCCCCAACGCTCGCTTATCAAGCTCCTTGGTGCTCCTCGGTGAGTGGGGCAAGAAACAGACGACGCCTGCCATCCCTCAGCCTGCGGGTACGCTGCGTGTACACCCTCAAGGCTCTCACCGGACACAGAGAGAGATCTCCTGAGTCAGAACCCAGAACCGTGATAGAGAACGTACGGCCAGCTTCATAAGCTGCCTGGTCCTTACAGACAAAGTCTGGAGCCAACTCAAGAGAGGTCGATCCCCCCTCCCTGACCTCATAACGTAGAAGGTCCGCCTGCAACGCATGGATTTGACGCGTGTAATCTAGACGAGGTGAGTGACAGTCGAGTCACTTAACAGACGAGTGACAGACGAGCCACTAACGTGTGTAGTCTAGGCCAGGTGAGTGACAGGTGAGTGACACTCAAATCACTTAACAGATGAGCGACAGGCGCGTCACTAACTTGCGTTAACTAGACGCGGTGAATGACACACGAGTGAGTGAGTGAGTTGGGGTTTAACGCCGCTTCCAAGAGTATTTCACTTATATCGCGGCTGCTAGTATTATGGCAGGGAGAAAGCCCGCAATGCCATGTGGCTATGCACTGTGGTGAAACCTGCGAGCAGCGACTGGAACTAGCGAACCATGGTTGGTATTACGCTGAAAATCAGAGTAGCATTGCACCAAAACCTAACTGCGTGTAGAACAGTTCTCTACTGCAGCCAAAGTTGCCGTGCCCCTGGCGGGATTCGAACCCCGGACCTTTTGATCCGAAGCAGAACGTGCTAACCACTGCGCTATCCCGCCCCTAAATGACACACGAGTCACTGACGCGAAACACCTACATAAGGTAGTGTAAGAACTAATTCCTGACACTAAGAAGCAACACTTCCGATAGCTTAATTACTCCAAAAACACCAACACGCACTCGTCGCAACGAAAATCCTTCTCACACAAGTCCTTACACTTCCTAAACAGCAAGTGAGGATCCTTGATAGTGGACTTCCTACCTCCGCAATTCGTGCAGAAGGCAGAGTACATATTGAAGTAACAACGTGAGTGATAGTCAATCACTGACCAACGCGCGTAAGCTGATGAAGTGAGTGACAGGAGATTGACCCTCAATCAGTTAACACTAACGTGGGCGAGGTGAGTGACAGTTAGGTCACTTACTGACAGGCGCGTGGTGAATGACAGTCGATTCACGACGCGAAACGCAAAGTAGAGTAGTGTAAGAACCAAGTTCTGACATAGGAAGAAAACAACCCTTCTGATAGCTAATTACTCCAAAAACACCAAGAGTGTAAACTCACGAAAACGTAGAACGAAAACGCTTAAGTGAAAACACGCAAGGCGAGACGAGAGAGACTATCGAAAGTGTTGAAGGCAGAGGCTCCGAACCCGAAGCGTGCGAAGTCCAACAACTGACGAAGCGAGACACTGGCGAAACGAGTCACTGGCGAAACGAGTCGTAGGTGAAGGCGAGTGATTAGCGAGTGACAGGCAAGGCGAGTGAGATGAGCCACTGACGAAAGCGAGCCAAAACAAATTGACAACCTGAAGGCGAATGACTGGCTACGCGAGTGCCTGGCGAAGCGAGTCACTTGCTAGCCGAAGCGAGTCAAGTAGAATCGAGCCTCAGGCGAGAGACAGGTGAGTGACCCTCAATCAGTTAACAGATGAGTGACAGACGAGTCACTAACAAGCGTAGCCTAGGTGAGGTGAGTGACAGTCCGTTCCCTTACGCAGGTGAGCGATAGACGAGATACTCACACGTGAATGTAGACGAGATGAATAACCGGCGAATCACTGACGCGAAACACCTAAGTAGCGTAGCGTAAGACACAACAAATCTTCCGATAGTTAATCGAGAGAGTTGAAAGCGGACCTGCCACGCTGACTTGACTAAGTGGAACCTCCGCGAACGAAGCCACTTCGGATAACATAGCGATTGCGTCAACCACTGGAGGATCCTCCGACAACCCCGTTTCTATACTGATGAACGGAGGGTTCGACCCGTTGACGTAGCGACGTCACGCTCCGGCGAGTCCGGCGAGGAATCACTTGGCGGTGACACCACCGTGACACGACGCGTAGGGTGTGAGGGGTACACGATGGGGTCGCGGATGCGGAGGCCCTAGCGGACGTAGAACGCGAACCCTGAGGTACGACATCCGCATTGGGTTCACACAGTAGCGTAGTCGTAGTGTGAGTGGGTAAGGTCCGCGGACCCAGACGCGCATCGAGCAAGGAAGAGACCATATCCTTGACGGATGCCAGAAGGAGGGTCGGATTGACCTTGTCAAACCTAGCCTTCTTGGACTTCTTCTTTTTGCTCCTGGGCGTAATGGGTCCGCCAACCTTAAGCCTAAGCGGAGACAACCGCTTGTCTGGCGAAGGAGGGGACAACGGGCGAGTCCGCGGACGAAAACTGGAACACGACGGCTGCGGGGGGGAGCGCGAATCCTTCGACCCCCTAGCGGGTTCGGACAGGACCGACGATTCCCTGTCGAATTCATCCGCCCGTTCCGTGAGGACAATGTCTACGTCCTCCTCCGGAGCGAATGACAAAAGGGAGACATCTCCCTACGTTGAGCTGACGACGCACGCTTCTGAAGCGAAGCCCATCGGCCACAGACTTGCATATGGCGGAAACGTACGCGTGGAACTCCGATTCGGAGAGAGGAGCGCACTCGTCGCAACGGTACTCCTCTTCGCAAAGGTCCTTACACTTCCTACATAACAAGTGCGGATCCTTAGAGCCGGACTTCCTGCCTCCGCGATTCGTGCAAAAGGCGGAGTACATGGCGGACGAAACGATAAGTCGCGTAACGTAAGCGAAGGTAGAGACAGTCGAGTCACCTACGCGGCGTGGCGAAACACGAGACACTCGCTCGCGTAGCGTAGACGAGGTGAATCCCTACGGAAAAACACCTAAGCAGCGTAGCGTAGATGAGGTGAGTCACACACGTGAAACACCTAAGCAGCGGAGCGAAGAACAACAACTCTGACGATAGGTAATCGAGAGAGTTGAACCAAAGACTCTGATCTCGAAGAGCACAAAATCAAAATCAAGTAACGACCCGCCAAGGTAAAACAAAGACGAACAAGCCAGACAAATACTAGGCTAAACACTTACAAAATAATTCAATCTTTATTTCACATAACAATCGTGCGTATACCAAACCGTAAGTGACTGGCGTAGCGAGTCACTTGAACCAAACTGATTCAACCTAAGGCTGAGTCATGTAGATTCGACCAAAGGCGATACCAAAGGCGAATGGTAGGCGAAAGCTAGCAACGGGCCACGCGTGTCACTGGCGAGGAGTGTATCCACTGCTCCTTAACCAAGCTAGTCAAGCAGATTTCACGTAAGGTGATACCCGCGATCCACCTTAGGCGAATAACTAGCGAAGCCAGTGACAGGCGAGGCGAGAAGCCAAGCGAGACGCGAAGCACTTGAGTACAGAACGAAGGCGTATGACAAGCGAAAGCGAATGACAAGCGAAGCAAGCCAAACGCGTAGGAGAGATTCCACTGCTCCTTTACCCTACGCAAGTCAACAACCAACAGTTAGCACTAGAGTACGGACCGAAAGGCGTATGACAAGCGAAAGCGAATGACAAGCGAAGCAAGTCAAACGCGTAGGAGAGATACCACTGCTCCTTTACCCTTCGCAAGTCAAACACCCAACAGATAGCACTAGAGAACGGACCGAAAGGCGTATGACAAGCGAAAGCGAATGACAAGCGAAGCAAGCCAAACGCGTAGGAGAGATTCCAGTGCTCCTTTACCATACGCAAGTCAACAACCAACAGTTAGCACTAGAGTACGGACCGAAAGGCGTATGACAAGGGAAAGCGAATGACAAGTGAAGCGATTCACTTGCTAGCCGAAGCGAGTCAAGTAGAATCGAGCCTAAGGCGAGAGACAGGTGAGTGACCCTCAATCAGTTAACAGATGAGTGACAGACGAGTCACTAACACGCGTAGCCTAGGTGAGGTGACTGACAGTCCGTTCCCTTACGCAGGTGAGCGATAGACGAGATACTCACACGTGAATGTAGACGAGATGAATAACCGGCGAATCACTGACGCGAAACACCTAAGTAGTGTAGCGTAAGACACAACAAATCTTCCGATAGCTAATCGAGAGAGTTGAAAGCGGACCTGCCACGTTGACTTGACTAAGTGGAACCTCCGCGAATGAAGCCACTTCGGATAACATAGCGATTGCGTCAACCACTGGAGGATCCTCCGACAACCCCGTACTCTCAGCCTCCGTTTCTATACTGATGAACGGAGGGTTCGACCCGTCGACGTAGCGGACGTCACGCTCTGGCGAGTCCGGCGAGGAATCACGTGGGGGTGACACCACAGTGACACGACGCGTAGGTCGTGAGGGGTACGTGATGGGGTCGCAGATGCGGAGGCCCTAGCGGACGTAGAACGCGAACCCTGAGGTACGACATCCGCATTGGGTTCACACGGTAGCATAGTCGTAGTGTGAGTGGGTAAGGTCCGCGGACCCAGACGCGCATCGAGCAAGGAAGAGACCATATCCTTAACGGATGCCAGAAGGAGGGTCGGATTGACCTTGTCAAACCTAGCCTTCTTGGACTTCTTCTTTTTGCTCTTGGGCGTAGTGGGTCCGCCAACCTTAAGCCTAAGCGGAGACAACCGCTTGTCTGGCAAGGGGGGGACAACGGGCGAGTCCGCGGACGAGAACTGGAACACGACGGCGGCGGGGGGGAGCGCGAATCCTTCGACCCCCTTGCGAGTTCGGACAGGACCGACGATTCCCAGTCGAATTCATCCGCCCGTTCCGTGAGGACAATGTCTACGTCCTCCTCCGGAGACGGATGACGAAAGGGAGACATCTCCCTACGTTGAGCTGACGACGCACGCTTCTGAAGCGAAGCCCTATCTGCCACAGACTTGCATATGGCGGAAACGTACGCGTGGAACTCCGATTCGGAGAGAGGAGCGCACTCGTCGCAACGGTACTCCTCTTCACAAAGGTCCTTACACTTCCTACATAACAAGTGCGGATCCTTAGAGACGGACTTCCTGCCTCCGCAATTCGTGCAAAAGGCGGAGTACATGGCGGACGAAACGATAAGTCGCGTAACGTAAGCGAAGGTAGAGACAGTCGAGTCACCTACGCGGTGTGGCGAAACATGAGACACTCGCCCGCGTAGCGTAGACGAGGTGAATCCCTACGGAAAAACACCTAAGCAGCGTAGCGTAGACGAGGTGAGTCACACACGTGAAACACCTAAGCAGCGGAGCGAAAGAACAACAACTCTGACGATAGGTAATCGAGAGAGTTGAACCAAAGACTCTGAACTCGAAGAGCACAAAGTCAAAATCAAGTAACGACCCGCCAAGGTAAAACAAAGACGAACAAGCCAGAAAAATACTAGGCTAAACACTTACAAGATAATTCAATCTTTATTTCACATAACAATCGTGCGTATACCAAACCGTAAGTGACTGGCGTAGCGAGTCACTTGAACCAAACTGATTCAACCTAAGGCTGAGTCATGTAGATTCGACCTAAGGCGATACCAATGGTAGGCGAAAGCTAGCAACGGGCCACGCGTGTCACTGGCGAGGAGTGTATCCACTGCTCCTTAACCAAGCTAGTCAAGCAGATTTCACGTAAGGTGATATCCGCGATCCACCTTAGGCGAATAACTAGCGAAGCCAGTGACAGGCGAGGCGAGAAGCCAAGCGAGACGCGAAGCACTTGAGTACAGACCGAAAGGCGTATGACAAGCGAAAGCGAATGACAAGCTAAGCAAGCCAAACGCGTAGGAGAGATTCCACTGCTCCTTTACCCTACGCAAGTCAACAACCAACAGTTAGCACTAGAGTACGGACTGAAAGGTGTATGACAAGCGAAAGCGAATGACAAGCGAAGCAAGTCAAACGCGTAGGAGAGATACCACTGCTCCTTTACCCTTCGCAAGTCAAACACCCAACAGGTAGCACTAGAGAACGGACCGAAAGGCGTATGACAAGCGAAAGCGAATGACAAGCTAAGCAAGCCAAACGCGTAGGAGAGATTCCACTGCTCCTTTACCCTACGCAAGTCAAACACCCAACAGTCAGGTGAGAGAAAACAAAGAATCACGAGCTGCACGTGCGGCGCATGCAACCCACCTACTCCGGGCGGTCGCTAGCTAGCACATGTCAACAAGGCCCCTTGAAATCTAACACCTACTTGAAGCAGATTGTAAACACAACCCGCACTATCCAAAGATTAAAGTTGAGGGTATCTCTTGAATAAACAAGAGAAATATAGCAAGTTAGCAAAACAAGTCGCTAAATACCCAGTCACAGAACAAAAACAAACACGTCTGTCTTGCTCTGCAACTTTTAGGAGAGTGAACTAGACAGGTAGTGACGTCACGAGACCACCTGGACTTACCGCCCTTGGATAAGGGACTATACGCACCCCTTCTCCACTGGTTCAAGGTCGGCTGTGTTAAGGTTGAAATAGCATACCTATTAGGAGGTAGGCATAGTAGGTCTAGTCAACAGATAGGTGTTTAAATAATACAGTTATTTCGTATTCTTTTGATCTCATTTAGAATATTCTTGCGAAGTATGGGATGGGTGTGCTCAATCGATCTAAGGCAAATATTGTAATCGAGGTATACTGATCATGACCTGTATTATTAAACTTGTTGGGAAACATTACAGAACGCAAAAGAAAGCTAAACATTTGTCTTTTTAAATACCATACGAAAAATATAGCATCTTCCTTAGCTGTCTTGTTCCTGGGAATATGGCATAAAATGTAATTATAACTACAATCTTCGTAACTTCGTAATAATATATCACTCCCTTTCTCAAGACTAAACTTGTGTATGATACAAGTTGTTTGTCTACACAAAGAAGGTGGAACTAATGATTTAATGTACAATGTTATAATCTATAATGAAACTGTTTTTCCTTAGAAAAATTTAATAGTACAAATAATCCTCTGAGGTTATTTACATGCCAATGATTGATGAGAACTGTACTACAATATCTGTAATAAATAAGTAATAAGTAATAAATCACATTTAATCAGTTGAAAAGCATACATTCGTTCAATTATTTCATTCAACATCAACAGCATTGGTAATTGAAAATATTTCCAAACAATAACATGCCAATTTAGGTTTTTTAAAAGGTAATGGACAACTAAAATTTGTATAATTATTTCACAAGGAATATTTTGACAAGCAATATATGTTTATACATAAAATTGGATATTTTGATTCACCATTGCGCCTGAGATCACAATACACCAGCTATCGGATTGTACTCATACTAGAAATATTTTGAAGGATTTGATGAAAGATAGCTGAAGGAAATATTGATTTAACAAAATGAAATTTCATCTTTGCTTTCAAGGGGAAAGGGGAACTAACTGTATAAATGCCACTTGTCTACAAGTGAACAAAAATTCTATGCTATGAGCAGAAAAGGTAAGAGATCTCACTTAAGATTTATCCAAAAGGATACATTGCGGTATTAGCAGTCACGCAAGAAGAAGAACATAACAAATAATAGGCAGCAGGATTATATTTGTTTTATTCCACTCATTATTCAGACACATTGTGAATGATTTAGAAACTGCAAAGAGAAAACCTGGTAAATGGTCAAGAACCCGATATACCTGTAATCAGGATCGTGTATACTTTCATGTATGTTTCTTATATTATCATGTATACTTTGACAGCTGTATTAACATGTATAATGTTGAGTCTGTACATGTACACATCTGATGGGAATATAAACATAAACAAACTAAATAAAACTGCGCTAAATATAGGGGTCCTATTTTTCAGTTGGATCTTATGTTCACTCTGTTAATCAGTTGATTATTTTGGCATATATAAATAATTGTCTGCTTTTCAGCGGGTATATCGTTATCTATTTCGCTGCTGCTGCTGCAACTTCGTTTGCCATTAATTTATTCTGGTGCTGCTGCCGGTGTCTACTCCGTAGTCGCCCTGTTAACTCATATTATATATAATTTAGGGCCCTCCACGAACCGCCACGCCCATGACCATTAACCCTTAACAATGTGTTTATTTGTGTTGTGTGTGCGACGGAAATTCCCTTGGTCCCACTCTCTGTGAGTGGACACCGCACGCACAGCTGAGAATGTGTTTTAATAACCGAAAACATCATTTAGGAGGCATTATTTGGTATCATTGTGTGGTTAGAATAGCACAATGTTGAAGTGCATATATCAATACGCCTAATTAAAGAAACGGTGCAACTTTGAAATTATTGTTGACTGTCAAACTGTTTTGCGCAAAATGAATGATTATTGACATTGTATGATAAAGAAATGATCATGCTCGTTATTATAAATATCTTGCTTTAATAAGAATAAACATTATGTATTTAACTCGCCGAGGCTCGAAAAATACATGATTTTTCCTTACAGTTAAATAAACGTTTTTGATTAGCTAATTTACCTTATGTACCCCGCTAGTCTCACGATGTACAAATTTCATGTACCCCGTATCATAATAACAGCTCCTAGCTAAGAGTAGGTGTCAAACAATGGTCAGATGACGTTATTAAATGATATTCGAATAAACTAAAATTAAATCGTTTTAAGTAAGTGAGTTGTAATAGGTTACACGATTTTTAGTTTCAGTCGATACGGATGACGCAAATTTGTTTACGTTTAGGGTCAAAATCGTGCAAACGGGTCATACGGTCTCATGTACCACATATGTAAAAGTATAATCCCTCGCCTACATCAGACCGTATTATCCTCGAGGGAAGCATATAGCTTATTATACTAATGCAGGATATTGACCATCCCAACACACTCGTTCATGATAACCTTTATTTATCCCCAATGGAAAATTTGTCTTATACTAAAAAAAGGGCCTTGGGTAATACAAAATAACAAAAAGTGAAATTAAATATATACACATTAATAACATGCACTGATGCCGGTTACCAATAACAGTGCACTTGCTTTTGATATATTAATCAGCAAAATCGTGTTTCAAGAGTGACAATTTCGTATGGATATTTAGAATTTGTATACTGTATGGGACAAAGGACTCTATTAGTTTTGAAATGCAAGATTTTGAAACGACGTCCAGAAGGTAGATCTTGCAAGTGTGGCGGGTCTGATTGTATGGAAAGAGTCTTATGTTTTAACTCCGCAATCAGACTTAAAATATGCTCAACATAAAAGCCGCAAATTTTGCCGAAGGTGTCATTTGATATCGTCTAGTTGATGATGTTAGGCCAGAATAAAACTCTAAGTCAAGACATATATTTCATGCACGTTTCACAATTTGGATGATGGTAGTTATATTACAATAATGAATAAGAGCTCCCCGGAAGCACGCGAAGAGCGTATTGCTGTGTTCATATTGTCAGCTGATTGGTCGGCGACTCGGTGCGTAAGTAGCTGAATACAGTTGCCTGATATAGTTAAATTTATACAGAATTATATAACATTAGATACATGATTATATTAAAAACGATATGTTACATTGTTATTGCGATACCTGCGCCTAAACCGTAAAATCTGAAAATTATGCAATTCCGTTCATTTATTCATTAAAACCATTCCTGCATTGCACTGACTGCAGTGGGCAATGCAGAGACTGTCCTAATATGTGAGAGATATACCCATACTTTTCCTCGTGTATCGAACGATACCCTACAATTTGTGTCTGTTGGGCCCTTTCGAGGCGTAAGCCGAGGAAGTTTCTTTGGGGAAAAGTGTAGGGTACCATTTGGTACGCGAGGAAAAGTATGGGTATATCTGTCTTATACCCCACTTACGGTCGAGTGAAAACGGATGCTATTTCATAATATTTCTCAACAGCTGTAAACAAGCTCAATTTGTGTATGAAACGCACAACCCAAATACGGCCTCACGCTCAGCCCGTGCTGTGTTGTATGATTACCCATTTTAGGGCTCGGAATCTAATTGATATGGCCCAATGACGGTATTGTCGACGCAGATGCACCTGCATCTCGCTGAGATGTACAGCTAACGCCATAAACCGCATGGCTAATATCAACATGGCCAAACAGAGAAAAAAGAAGCAACTTTCAGGTCGTTAAGACATTTTGCATTAAACATTAAATAACATTCTAATATAAAAATAAATGTGTGATATTATATCACGCTTTATAAGAACCTTATTCATTTGGTCATGAACAAATTTATGAAGTTTCAAATGACCTCGTGGTCTAATGGTTAGTACGTTCGGTCAGAAAGCAACATGACACAGGCTCGATCCAAGGTTTCTTATATGTTCATATATAATCTGACATTTTATAAAGTATCATCACTTAGATTTAGAAAATTTAGAAAATTGACTCCATTAATTTCTCAGTTGTTAAAAAGTGTAGGTATATTAAAAAAAAGTTTAGGTATATCAGAAAAAAGTGTAGGTATATCAGAAAAAAGTGTAGGTGTATCGGCTAATACACCAACACTTGTAACAAGAGAAATCATAGCAACGCGACCGGAAGTGGGGAATAGGACATGTATCCATACATGTGTTGACAAGATCGACTTCACTTTTTAACATTCCATTGTTTGTAACTATGGCATTCTGAAGCTCAACGAGCAGTAAAGCAAGGGACGATTATAAAAATTTACAAGGTCTAATGAGGAATGGACAAGTCGAGAAAACCATATCAAAAGTTACAAACCTACATTGGTTTAAACTTTCAACTTAGATTTAGATAATAGACAATACGGGATTGTTTTATCACTGAGGTTTAAGGAATGAAAACAAATTAGATTGATAAGAACTTCTTTATTCTAAGAAGGCGACGTTTCTTCACATATTCTAATGTCGCTGTCAAGTAAGGAATACATGAGAAAAAATCTTACAAAATACAAGAATGTTCTAACATTAGATGAGTTGTGTATACGATAAATAAAATTGATGTACAAATGTTATATATCACAGAGCTTTGACCATATTTGTACTAAATAATGACTTTTGATGTGAGTTTCAAAACCATAACAAGATAATACATGCGTTATTATAGATTCTAAATGATAAGAATCCTGGACATTCAATATTGATCATACGTATAAAATAGTACGTTTTTGATTAAACGTCATTATTTTTACTTACCGTAGACAAGTGACCTTAGCCTTATAGCCATATAACATGTAATGGACTCATTCCCACAGAAGTAATGAAACATCATTACACAGATCAATCGGAGTTACCCGCCCCTCACTAGTCCACTGGGTGGCGTGACCTGTCATTCACATTACCTAGGAGTCCCAATTAACGACGAATGCGTAAGAGGGGAGGCGGGACGGGTATGACGACGGTCACTTGTCTACGGTAAGTAAAAATAATGACGTTTAATCAAAAACGTACTATTATTTAATTACTAACCTCCGACAAGTGACCTTAGCCTGATACCACTGTAGGTGGTGGGTAGAGTTCATCGCATAGCGGTAACTCTCAAGATTGATCTGGTGATCGGCGACCTAGCGAGCGATTGTTCTAATGAGGATAATTGTCTGACCTCTCGCAGTCGACGATCCCTAATTAAAACACCACAAAACCCCGTATAACCATTCAAAACAATTCATTTAATGGTTAAATATGAGCCGTTCTCAACTCGTGAGTGCTTGTTAGCGTGGATGGTTGCGTCCCCTGCCAGGGGGGGCCCCCGTGGTTCGCTGCTGGGCAAAAACCTGCGCCCCTAGACGGGCTACGCCCTCCAGGTCCTCCGTGGAGACATCGCGCAGGTAATGGTTGGCGAACACCAAGCCCGACTTCCAAAAGCAGCCGGCCATGATGTCCGCCATTGACAGGTTGCTGTGTAGGGCCATAGTCACCGATATGGCCCTGATCTCATGCGGATTGGTCTGCGCCGGTGCCGGCAGTCTGGCCGCCTTGCAGGCGTCCACTACTGCCGACCTTAGGTAAACTCCCAGCTGCCTCTTGTCCAACTCCTTCGAGCTCGTCTTGGAGTGGGGCAAGAAGAGCCTGCGTCTCCCTTGTCTCAGCTAGCACGTCTTCTCAACGTAGATGCGCAGAGCGCGTACCGGACAAAGGAGACGTTCTTGTTCGTCCGTCGGCTCGATAGCCGAGGAGATTGATGGCAGTGTGAAGGTCCGTCCACGCTCGTCAGCGCCCTGGTTCTTACACAGGAACTCCGGTGCCAGACCCAAGGTCGCTGACCCTCCATCTCTCACCTCAAACCTGAGCAAATCAGCTTGCAACGCGTGCAACTCTGATATTCTGGCCGCTGACCCCATCGCCACTAAGAAAGAAGTTTTAATGGTGAGACGCAGCAGCGTCGTGTCTGTCAGCGGCTCATAGTGCTCAGACTTGAGGTGATTCAAAACTATCGCCAGATCCCACTCTGGCGGCCTCAGTTTGTGGGGGTTCTCGTGCACCCGTCTGCTTGGGTTGCTCCTGAGAAGATCCCACCTGATTGGCAGGGGGACTGGTTCCTGAGCGCAGAGTCTCCGGAGGGGGACATACCACGGCCTTGCTCGATCCAAGGTTTCTTATATGTTCATATATAATCTGACATTTTATAAAGTATCATCACTTAGATTTAGAAAATTTAGAAAATTGACTCCATTAATTTCTCAGTTGTTAAAAAGTGTAGGTATATTAAAAAAGGTTTAGGTATATCAGAAAAAAGTGTAGGTATATCAGAAAAAAGTGTAGGTGTATCGGCTAATACACCAACACTTGTAACAAGAGAAATCATAGCAACGCGACCGGAAGTGGGGAATAGGACATGTATCCATACATGTGTTGACAAGATCGACTTCACTTTTTAACATTCCATTGTTTGTAACTATGGCATTCTGAAGCTCAACGAGCAGTAAAGCAAGGGACGATTATAAAAATTTACAAGGTCTAATGAGGAATGGACAAGTCGAGAAAACCATATCAAAAGTTACAAACCTACATTGGTTTAAACTTTCAACTTAGATTTAGATAATAGACAATACGGGATTGTTTTATCACTGAGGTTTAAGGAATGAAAACAAATTAGATTGATAAGAACTTCTTTATTCTAAGAAGGCGACGTTTCTTCACATATTCTAATGTCGCTGTCAAGTAAGGAATACATGAGAAAAAATCTTACAAAATACAAGAATGTTCTGACATTAGATGAGTTGTGTATACGATAAATAAAATTGATGTACAAATGTTATATATCACAGAGCTTTGACCATATTTGTACTAAATAATGACTTTTGATGTGAGTTTCAAAACCATAACAAGATAATACATGCGTTATTATAGATTCTAAATGATAAGAATCCTGGACATTCAATATTGATCATACGTATAAAATAGTACGTTTTTGATTAAACGTCATTATTTTTACTTACCGTAGACAAGTGACCTTAGCCTTATAGCCATATAACATGTAATGGACTCATTCCCACAGAAGTAATGAAACATCATTACACAGATCAATCGGAGTTACCCGCCCCTCACTAGTCCACTGGGTGGCGTGACCTGTCATTCACATTACCTAGGAGTCCCAATTAACGACGAATGCGTAAGAGGGGAGGCGGGACGGGTATGACGACGGTCACTTGTCTACGGTAAGTAAAAATAATGACGTTTAATCAAAAACGTACTATTATTTAATTACTAACCTCCGACAAGTGACCTTAGCCTGATACCACTGTAGGTGGTGGGTAGAGTTCATCGCATAGCGGTAACTCTCAAGATTGATCTGGTGATCGGCGACCTAGCGAGCGATTGTTCTAATGAGGATAATTGTCTGACCTCTCGCAGTCGACGATCCCTAATTAAAACACCACAAAACCCCGTATAACCATTCAAAACAATTCATTTAATGGTTAAATATGAGCCGTTCTCAACTCGTGAGTGCTTGTTAGCGTGGATGGTTGCGTCCCCTGCCAGGGGGGGCCCCCGTGGTTCGCTGCTGGGCAAAGACCTGTGCCCCTAGACGGGCTACGCCCTCCAGGTCCTCCGTGGAGACATCGCGCAGGTAATGGTTGGCGAACACCAAGCCCGACTTCCAAAAGCAGCCGGCCATGATGTCCGCCATTGACAGGTTGCTGTGTAGGGCCATAGTCACCGATATGGCCCTGATCTCATGCGGATTGGTCTGCGCCGGTGCCGGCAGTCTGGCCGCCTTGCAGGCGTCCACTACTGCCGACCTTAGGTAAACTCCCAGCTGCCTCTTGTCCAACTCCTTCGAGCTCGTCTTGGAGTGGGGCAAGAAGAGCCTGCGTCTCCCTTGTCTCAGCTAGCACGTCTTCTCAACGTAGATGCGCAGAGCGCGTACCGGACAAAGGAGACGTTCTTGTTCGTCCGTCGGCTCGATAGCCGAGGAGATTGATGGCAGTGTGAAGGTCCGTCCACGCTCGTCAGCGCCCTGGTTCTTACACAGGAACTCCGGTGCCAGACCCAAGGTCGCTGACCCTCCATCTCTCACCTCAAACCTGAGCAAATCAGCTTGCAACGCGTGCAACTCTGATATTCTGGCCGCTGACCCCATCGCCACTAAGAAAGAAGTTTTAATGGTGAGACGCAGCAGCGTCGTGTCTGTCAGCGGCTCATAGTGCTCAGACTTGAGGTGATTCAAAACTATCGCCAGATCCCACTCTGGCGGCCTCAGTTTGTGGGGGTTCTCGTGCACCCGTCTGCTTGGGTTGCTCCTGAGAAGATCCCACCTGATTGGCAGGGGGACTGGTTCCTGAGCGCAGAGTCTCCGGAGGGGGACATACCACGGCCTTGCCGGCCACTTCGGTGCGACCAGGAGCAGACGTCTCGTCTCCTGGGCTTTTGCCACCACTTGGGTCAGAATGGCAGGGGGGGGGAAAAGCGTAAGCGTCCATCCCCTCCCATCCTAACGCGAGCGCGTCTAATCCCCATGCCAGGGGGTCTGGTACTGGAGATACGTATACCAGCAGCTGGCGATTGAGCCGTGTCGCGAAGAGGTTGACATGCGGCCTGCCGAACTGGAGACAGATTGCCTCGAACACTCGAGGGTGCACTCCATGGAAGGAGGTTTGTCTGGGCGAGAGAGAGCGTCCGCAAGGACGTTCTTTGCTCCCGGGATGTGCACCGCTCTTATCGAGATGTTGAGTTGGTCTACCAGTCGAAACAGCTCCATCACTAGCTGTAATAATGATCCCGCCTTGGTCGATCCTTGCTTGTTGATCGACCAGGCTGCTGTCGAGCTGTCTGTGTGAACACACAGCACCTCGTTCTGCAGGTGACCCGACCAGTGCTCGATTGCCTGACGTATGGCGTTCAACTCCAAGAAGTTGATGTGAAGGCCGGCTTGCGCCGGCGACCACACGCCCGACGCCTGATCGGTCCCCAGGTGCGCGCCCCACCCCTGGGTAGAGGCGTCCACGTACAACTGGCCGGAGGGGAACCCTCGCCAAGACGTTGCTTTCGTCCTGCCACCATCGAAGGTGGTGAATGAGATCCTGCGGCATCCTGATGTGATGGCCGCAAGATACCTCCCGAACGTGTCCGTTCAGTACTATCTGGAGGGGCGGGAGGTGAAGCCTTGGAACAGTGGCTCCCGAACCCATCGTCCAGGTACATCGCGAACTGGATATCGTGCCTGTGAAGGAACTCGATGATGGGTTGGGTCACCCGAGTGAATAGCCAAGGGGCTGTCGAAATCCCGAAGGGTAACACATTCCACTGGAAGTGACGGCCCGCCAGGACGAATCGGAGGTATTTGCAATCCGCTGGGTGGATTGGGACATGCAAGTACGCGTCCTGGAGGTCCAACGACACCATGCGGCTGTATGGTTGTAGCAACCGCATGATAGACAGCACGGTCAATAGCCGAAAATATGGCGGCCGCTCGAGGTAGGAGCGGTTGAACTGTTTCAAGTCGTGAATCAGAAGCCATTTTTCCGGGTCCTTTTTCGGTCTCACGAATACTGGAGAGTAGAACCCCGTTGTCAGACCCTGGAGCAGAAGCTCGCTCACCGCCTCCTTGGTGATTAGGATCTCCACTTGTTCCAGTGTGCGCGCGAGCCGTTCTGGCTCTAGCGGACGTTCCACTGGCGAACAAGTCAAGGGGGGGCCGGTGAGCACGGGTATACGAAACCCACGCTCCAGCGTCTGACAGACGTACTCGTCCAGGCCCAACCACAAAAGTTGAGAGACAGCCTCCTACGGCCCCGTCTCGCACCTCTACCGCTGCCGGCGGTAGGAGAGGGGGCGCCCAGGAGTCACCTCTTCTTGTTGGTTCCTCCGTAGACGCGTCCCTTGCCCCCCTGTGATTTGTTGGATATCCTCTTTGGAGAGGGGCCGGCGTTGTAGCCACCACGGCCCTTGCCTGGCCGGCCCCCGTCCCGAAAAGAAACCCCGCCGGTCCTAGAGCCTGCGGAGGATTGCGGAGCGCCACCCTTCCAAGTCTTGGGTGTTGTCACAAGGCCCGGCGCCGCAAACGACACGTAAGTGTCAAAATCCTTCGCCGCTGTTAGGAGAAGGCGTTGGGGTGGGAAGCGGACGCTACGCGGGTTCACCACCTCCTCCTCCTGACAGAAGGACTCGAAATGTGCCTGCTTCGAGAAGCTACACTCCTCATCCACCTCATGTAGGGTCAGCTGACACCAGTCAGCGATGGCCGCCATCCTCTCACCCTGATCAGGTGCCTCCACCTCTCGAAGGCCGCCTGCAGCGGACAACAGAGGAACGCGAGGGGGGGGAATCCCCCTCGGTTCTGTCCCCAGACTGCGAGCCTGGCGAGGGAGGCACCGACGTGTCCGAAGGGTAGAGGGGCGGCGACACCAGCGTCACACGACGGACGCGGCCGGTGGTCAGCGCCGCAGGAGGTGGCGGAGGCGGATCCTTCCCGCCTTGATCCCCAGAATCCTTCTGGGAAAATTGTTCCAACATCGTCCTGACGGACGTAATGACGTCGTCCTTAAATGCCTTAGCGTCGAAGGGCGGGTGGTGAGGCGACCTGGAGCGCTTCTTCGCCTTCTTGACCTTCTTCCGACGCTCCTCCCGCGAGGGGGAGGGGGGTCCGGAGTCAGAAGGTTCCTCGGACAAGTCGCGAGGCGGTGACACGACTGGAGGCAAACCCCGACCCAGCGGCTCGCGAACCACGTCCGACGCCAGGGAGGACGGAACGTCCAACTCCCCTGCGTCCTTGGATATGATCAAATCCGACCTGTCCGGCGACTCTCGCCTGCCTGCGGGGGCAGACGACCCCGGGGTCTGACGTCTGTTGCCCTTGCAGCGGCTCTGTGACTCGCTCTTCCGGATAGAAGAGCGGTAACGCCTATGCTGCTCCGGGGAGAGATCCTCGCACTCCACACACCGGTTATCCTCCGGGCAAGTGTTCCTGCACAGGCGACAGACGACATGAGGGTAGTAGCTCGCCGACTTGCGTGACCCGCACTGTCCGCAGTACGCCCGGTACGGGGCTGCTGAGTCGCAGCGAACTAAATCCATCACCTGAGAGGCGGCAAGCGCGGCCTACAGTCCAAGCGCAAGCGTCAGAAGACGGCAGACGGCAACCGTCTGTCCAACCAGCCCACGAGAACCTAGCGCCAAGCAGCTGGCAGCGGCAGGCAGCAGGCGGCAGGCGGTAGACGGCAAGCGCCTGTCCAATGATCCCCGCGGCAGGCGACACGGCCCAACGCACAAGACAATCAAAGCTGTCACGCGAGGGGGTAGAGCACCCGTCCAAGCGGCCTACGGAAACCTATCGCCTAGCAGACAGTAGGCGGCAGACGGCAGGCGGTAAGCGACCGTCCAGACGGCCTAACACACAAGACAGTCAAAGCTGTCACGCGAGGGGGTAGACCACCGTCCAAGCGGCCTACGGAAAGCTATCGCCTAGCAGACGGTAGGCGGCAGACGGCAGACGGCAGGCGGCAAGCAACCGTCCAGACGGCCTAACGCACAAGACAGTCAAGCTGTCACGCGAGGGGGTAGACCACCCGTCCAAGCGGCCTACGGAAACCTATCGTCTAGCAGATGGCAGGCGACATGAGACGGCAAGGTGATCAAGTGAAGGCAGTAGCGCTAGCAGGCGGCAAGCGCCCAACACAATCAAACCTGTTACGCGAGGGGGTAGAGCAACCGTCCGGCCCCTGGGCTGCACGAGCTGCACGAGCAATCGACAACCCGCGCACCACTAATCCAGGTCAACACAGCTGTGTTAACCAACACCCTTGACTGAAACACCGAATTCACTCGCGAGGAATGAATACGATACGGGACAGCGGGGATACTTAACTAAGGTAAGTAATAGAGTCTAGAAACAATCAAAACACGTTAATTATATAGCTCAAACAATCGGGAGAGATACAGAAAACACGTCTGCACACTACCGACTCTGTAATGTGAATGACAGGTCACGCCACCCAGTGGACGAGTGAGGGTCGGGTAACTCCGATTGATCTGTGTAATGATGTTTCATTACTTCTGTGGGAATGAGTCGATTACATGTTATATGGCTATAAGGCTAAGGTCACTTGTCGGAGGTTAGTAATTAAATAATAAGTATAATAATCTCGGTTTCGTTTTGCCTTGGCAACTTATACTGTTGATAGTACTACAGACGCTGGGATATAATTTTGCCTGAAAGGCCCAATGGGCTTATGGCATGGCATGGTGTCCGGCGTCCGTCCGTCAGGACCGTCTGTAAACTTTTCGCATTTTCGTCTTGTTCTCGAGAACCACTTGGTCTAGGGAGCTGACATTTTGTTTGCAGACTCCTTGGCTAATGGGGATACTACATTGTAGTTTTCGTGACCCGATGACCCAAAATCGGGTCACCTCCTTAAAAACCTATTTTCAACTTCTCATCCAGAGCCAAAAGGTCTAGAGAGCTGAAAAATTGTGTTCAGACTCCTTGGATAATGGGGATACTTAATTGTAGATTTCGTGACCCCTTGACCCAAAATGGGTTCACAGGGGTCACAACCCTAAAAACCTATTTTCATGTTCTTCTCAAGTTCCAAAAGATCTAGAGAGCTGAAATTTTGTGTGCAGACCCCTTGGCTATAGGGGATTCTAAATTGTAGATTTGGTGACCCCTCGACCCCAAATGGGGACACAGGAGTCACAACCTTAAAAACCTATTTTCATCATCTTTTCAAATTCCAAAAGGTCTAGAGAGCTGAAAAGATTCCTTGGCTAATGGAGATTCTAAATTGTAGATTTGGTGACCCCGTGACCTCAATTGGGGTCACAGGGGTCACAACCTTAAAAACCTATTTTCATCCCATTCTCGAGTTCCGAAAGGTCTATTTTTAAGGTATTTGTTACTTTCTCAATTGCTACTTCATTTTCCAAAGAAAACGTTTCCGTCTGCGCAGAAAAAAACGAAGGAGCCTGCACTAATCTTGGAAATAGCAAACTTACTTAATAGAACATCCCTACAAAGAAACTTATATAGGTTAAACGGAAACCTACAACTTACAACAAACTTTGAAACTTTGCGCATGTGTATCTGACCTTACCTGGAAAATCTACTGCGGGGAAACCGTTATTTGCCTCGCTTCTATATAACATGCTTTCAATTCCAAATAAATGTTGTCTATTGTTGTGCGTATCTACGAAAACAAACACTAAAGAGTCAAATTCAGTGCCAACATTTTTTAAAAAGTTGTAACTGTAAGATGTTACACTCGAAATATCAATTTTCGGTCTCTCGCGTTGTACCCACAATATGATACCTTTGCTTATGTATTAATATCGATAAATTACATGGACATGGTTAGTGTTCAAAACCTTATACAGTTAATTAATAACCTCCGGGTTCCAACTGCAAATATAAAAATTAATGTTTAACCTGTTTCAGACTGTTGCCTTTAATCCAAATTTTAACTATCTGACAAGTTCAAACTAGGTTCTTAAAAACACTGTGTCACAGTACCCCCTTTTTAATAATGAATAGAGTTTTAAAAATGTAATTCTGTCAATAATACTAAAAAGCAATAATTAAGGAAGCTGTCGTGTAAATATTTCTCAACGCTGCATCAAATCGACACTGGCGCCCTCTGTTTCCAAGCGAAATCTATACAGTTATCATTCACAAATTTAAGCACACTCCTATTAAATATACCACAGACAAGACCTAACTTCATAATCAAACTTTCGAGTTATAACTGCTATGTTTAGAAACACATACGTTAGGTAAACGTTTCTTCTTATACATTGCAATACTCATATATAGTCTTAAATATATGAAGATATATAATCATAAACTTGCTTATAATATAATATAATATAATATGCTTATAAGAAAAAATATCAAATCCGAAGCAGGAAGCACTATTGAATTCATAACAGACAAAGTTGTAATATGCAAATAAGAAATAGCCTCGTTCAAACAAAGTTGAAATATTTGAATACATTACTCTCCGTACATAGTACTACAATATTGTTAATTTAAAGCTACATCCATTGTGTTTCATAAAATTTTATTTGGCTTTAATACGTTCCAACACACCATATATGCTGTTTTCAATACAAATAAATTCACTTTGCTTGCTTATTCATGTGTAGAAACCGAAAGTGAACGTACTATTTACATGCACAGTAGTTATATGACCTATTGAACATTATTAACCCAAATTTGTTATTTTGTCTGGTGTAAATAAGATTCCAAAATTACGTTTGACTCATTGGCGCGCGCCACACGCAGTGCATTGTCCGGTTTTCCATCAGAAATCACTACTTTTACCTTCATATCGTCAATATACTAAGTCGAGTATGATTAAAATGGTTGTTTTCGGTAACAGTTGGTACTTCTCGATAAAATAAGACCATTTATAACGTTTGTCATATTTGACCCCCAACAGCACAATGGATGAACCTTTAACAGACGACGAATATAATGCGCAAAATCATACGCGCAACTTATGAATGTTTTCAATAAATATATAGTCCTATAAAAAATAGTCCTTGACTGTCTATAATATATAGTGTCCAAAAGTGTGCTACAGTTCCTTTAAGGTTTGTTCCCTGTTATCACAGTTTGAAACTACACTCCTTATTAGGATTGACTACTTTGTTGGAATGTCGCCAAGAATTCGTTTTTCTCAGACTTGTTTGTTGCCTGACCATTTGTAGATGACACTATAAGTTCGAGAGCCCGGAGAAGGAGGATGTTTGAGTAGGGGTCTGTATGAGACTCGCGGAAGTAGTTCCGAACGACGCTGATAGAGCCGGGGTGGACATAGAAGTCCTCTTCTATTTTCTTTTTTGCATTTTCGACTGCTTTGGATTTAGAAATAGACAACAGGTTCTTTGGATTCTTGAACTGTTTGTCCACCTCATCCACGTGAGTGAGCACCACATGGTAGGACACCACTGCAAAAATAATATTCTATTATAGTAAATGCTTTTCAACAGTATGTATAGAAAATATATTGACAAGAAGTGTTGTTCTGTACAAACTTGGAAGAACAAATATCTCAAGATTTGGCCTTATTCATCTCGGAATATTATCATATTCCAAAATTGTAAAACAAATCTGAAGAAATGTACAGAAATCTTAAGATATGAACAAAATCTGAAACCTTCTTTTCAGTCTTAATCTCAAAGATTTTTAATGTTCAATCTCGAGATATATGTAATAAATACCAAAACAAGATTGTTTTTTGGGGGAAAAGTGACTTTGAACATTACTTTCATGAAAGAATTTTAATGACTTTCATTAAAATATGACTTTAATGAAAACATTGCTTTTGATTTTTAAAAAAATTACTTTGATCAAAATATTGATGAACTATCTCGTTTGAATATCATCTATTGGATGCTTTTTATTAAAATTATTATTTTTACGGAGAAAGAAAGAGGTTTAAATAAGCGTCACTTTGTTTAAGTACAAATGCCAACAATCCGTAATGAATATATTTGGTCTGTATTGTGAATTTGGAATACTATCAGAATAACACGATTTGAAATATGATGAGATACTAAAGAGGAGCATCTAATACGCCGATACAGTATAAGCCCCGCCCCTTCAACGCGAAATATTACAGACTCAGAGCGAGCCGGGCCGCGAATCTCAACACGACACACGCTATGATTTCGGCTTTCTTTGAGGTGGAAACTGTTTGTAGATTAAAAGTATGTAAATATTATAAATAAATTATAAATTTAGAATCCATAAACTTATATTTTATCAGAACTCATGTTGTGTTTGGACTATTTAATAGGCGGCGAAAAGAGCGATCGACGTCCATTCCAGCTCGATCATTTTGTAAACAAACACGTTTTGAGGTACACATCCTTCACTTATAAATTATTATTATCCATAATATTTTCAGCTTAACAATAGAGTGTGATTAAAATGATTTCACTTAGAATCATCGAGTGCAGCTCTACCCCTTTCAGTGAGAAAAACCTCGGAACGGACTGAAATCAGCAGAGGTCAAGGTCGCTTTCGCTTGTTGACAGTTTCCCCACTTGAAAACTCAGAAAAGCAACACTTGTTGAACAATATATTTATAAAATATAGATAGAATTGGTTACAATTAAATAAATTGTAGTCAAAATTTTGAATTCAACTACTGATCTTAATATTGTACCTCTTCTTGGAAAATAATAACATCTCTACAGGTTTCAGATATAAATCATTGTCATAAGTCATTGTTCAAGTTCGCAAATATCTGTTGGTGCCTTCATTAGTTAATAACCTAAGTACTCTTTTTAAATATTAGACACATGATTTGTTTTTAAATGCAAATGATTAATAGTATCTACACAATGTAAATTGCAAGACAGATGTATTCACAAAATATGCTGGTCTGAGCTAATACTAAAATAATTAAATACAATATTACGTTTTTGATTAAACATAATTATTTATATTGACCTGTTGACAAGACCTGCTATGCCTACCTCTTCTCTAGGTATGCTATTTCAACGTTAACACAGACGAAACTTGAAACAGTGGAGTAGAGGATGCGTAAAATCTCTCTCCCAAGGGCGGTAAATCTGCATGGTTTCGTGACGTCACCACCGGAAATGTCCACTCTCCGAACAGGCCCACTCTCCGAAATGTCCACTCTCCGAACAGATAGACCAAGCGGGGAGGATGGGCGGGCCTAGAGCGTAGGTCTAGTCAACAGGTCAGTATAAATAATAACGTTTAATCAAAAACGTACTATTATTTAAATACCTTTCTGTTGACTAGACCTACTATGCCTAGAATCCCACTGTATGGAGGCTGGTCAGTAGATATGTGGTAGAGACAAGACCAGCAACAAGTCTTGAGTGTAAGCTAACCTATGAGTCCTCCACCCTGTGGTGAGGACAAGGTACAGCCCGGGAGACGCCATCTCTACCGCTAAGCGGATCGAAGAGACAACCCAGCCACTCAACTTCTGATTAACACACAGCCCCCGACCCCAACGGGGAGGGGGTGTTAAAACCGAGTTAAAGAAACAAAACAACAGACAAGGAGCAAACGATCCGAACCGAAGTTTATTTCAAGGAGCATCGTAATACACGCGGGAACAAACTCCTAAGACGAATGTCCCCTTCTCGGTCTGGTCGGGGGGACCACCTTCGCCTGAGCGAACATCTGTAGACCCAGCCTAGAGATGCCTTCGAGATCTGCTGTGGAGACATCTCGTAAGTAATGATTGGCGAAAACCTCTGAAGAACGCCAAAAACACCCCGCCATGACGTCTGAGACCACGATATTACAGTGGTCAGCCATCATGGTTGAGACTGCTCGGATCTCATGCGGGTTGGAACGCGATGGAGGAGGCAGGTCAGCGGCCTTGTACGCATCAATGACTGCCGACCTCAGGTATGAAGGCCGAACCAAACAGTCACCCGACGAAGGTGAGAGAATACAAAACTTAACAGGTGAGCGACAGGCGAGGCACTGACGCGTGTAATCTAGACCAGGTGAGTGACAGTCGAGTCACTGAACAGGTGAGTGACAGGGGAGCCACTGACGAGTGTTATCTAGACGGTGTGAGTGACAATCGAGCCACTGACGCGTGTTATCTAGACGAGGTGAGTGACAGTCGAGTCACTTAACAGGTGAGTGACAAACGAGCCACTAAAGTCCGTAATCTAGACGAGGTGAGTGACAGTCGAGTCACTGACGCGAGACACCTAGGTAGAGTGAACAAACAAACCTTCTGATAGCTAATTAGTCCAAAAACACCAAGAGTGTAAACTCACAAAACGTAGACGACGAGACGCTTAAGTGAGAAAAACGCAAGGCTAGAAGAGGCAGGCTATGGAGAGTGTTGAATACCGGAGGCTCCGAACACGAAGGGTGCGAAGCCAATGTCAAATGCTAGCGAGTCATTGGCGAACGAGGCGAGATGAGAGGAATGGCCGAAGACGAAGGCGAGTGACAGGCGAGTGACTGGCGAGACGATGAGCCGAGTCACTGACGAGTCGAGTCGAAGGTGAAAGGCAACCGAAGCAGACAACGAGCTATCGGAAGACCCACCTGATTCAGAAGACAAAGGGACTGGCGGAGGGCACGACCAAGGCCGTGCGAACCAAACAGTCACCCGAGAGGTGAGAGAAAACAAAAGAATCGAATTGCACGTGCAGAGCGTACAGCTACCAGCTTGGCTGAGCACACCTAGCACCTTATTCACTCAACACCTACATGAAACAGGTTGTCTAAGACAACCTGTAAAAGACGAGCGTAGATAGGACGTTGATACAACCTCTTAAATGAATAAGAAGTAACTTCTTTGAGAGGCATTTTAGAAGTTGTAGAGATGAAGAAAACCAAGATATATGGATAGCCAACTATTTAATTGCAATGAATGCGACGTTTCGGTGTAGATACTAACAAATAAGAAGTAGTAGGTAAGCAAAAGTAGCGAAAAAAACGCTAAAAATACCCAGCGGCAGAGCGAAAACAAACACGTCTGTCTTGCTATGCAACTGAGAGGAGAGTGAACATTTCCGGTGGTGACGAGACCATGCAGACTTACTGCCCTTGGGAGAGGGATCTTACGCATCCCCTACTCCACTGTTTCAAGTTTCGTCTGTGTTAACGTTGAAATAGCATACCTAGAGAGGAGGTAGGCATAGTAGGTCTAGTCAACAGATAGGTATTTAAAGAATAATAATTTTTTAAAAACTAAGAGTGCATTATCATACATTTCAATAAAAAAAATGATAGCAAATTCCTGTCTATGTCACTGCTGGACCAACATAATTAATGAATATCACATTTATTGAACTAGATTTGGGTATATCTGCCTGTAAAATTTTCTAAATATGTCATTAAAATCATGAATAAGGGTTGAGAAAAGAGTAATGATGTTATATTGATATGTGCATATTAGAGCCCTGTAAAGAAATGAAGATTGTTTATTTTTATAGAAAAATATTTCTGAAAGAAATAACATAGTTTAATTATCCAACGCCGCAAGTTCAGCTCGAAGCGGGCGATATAGTATTCGGCTGCGTCCGTACGAAATGGAATAACTCAAATCCTTTTCGCTGGATTCTTTTCCTATTTTGCATATGGGTTCATCATGGGAAGAGTAATGTTCCTACAGAGGTTTGTGACAACGAAACTTTGTCATTTTATCCTTGTCAGCGAGATATCTCAAGAACCATTCGCTGGATTATCTTCATATCTTACACATAGCTTCTCTGGGGAAGGGTGGTGAGCTAATTAGATTTTGGTGACCTTGACATTATTCCCAAAATCATAACGGAACTTTGAATTTTTCGACGTGATAATGTACATGTAAAGCTTGTCAGCGGGATATCTCAAGAACCATTCACCAGAATTTCATCATATCTTACACAAAGATATTCTAGGGAAGACGATGAGCTGATTAGATTTTGGTGACCTTGACAATATTCTCAAGGTCACAGTTGATCTTTAAATTTGTTGACATGTTCGACAGACGATTTTGGTGATCTTTACATTATTTTTCAATTTTGAAGTATTAATTTGCGGCGGGGGATCATGTCACCTTAGTGAAAACTACTTGTTTTAGTTGAATATACATTGAGAAAATGAAAGTGTGATTCAGTAATTTTTTTCTGATAAACAAATGATTATTTGTGCACAGTTTAATTTTCTCCTTATTCTTATTATGTATGTGTAAGAAATATAGCTTACACTATTTTCAAATTACAAACAAATAAAACAACTGATTTTGGATTGACTTTTATCAATCAGTGATTGACATGGTTTTCACTACAACTTCTCCCTCTTTGGAGACAGTTTGAAAAGAAAACAGTCACCCATTTATTATTTATCATTTTGATAGTGTCTGATTGTATCCTCTGACCTGCTACATCCTGACCATAAAAACTGAAAAAATAGGTTTGAACTATGTTTAATCATAAAATACTGAGTTTGCATTTTACATTAAATATTATAATTAACTCTTATTCTTTATCTCCCTCTTTAAAACATTTAATCATATCTCATAACATCCTATTATTTACTATACCATCGTTGATATTCACTATATGCCATATTATCCTATATGGCTATCTTCGACAAATTATTACACAGTAATAGATGGGGCTATTTGGGGTAATTCACATTTCTGTTTGACTGAGCCGACAGCTAGCTGACTCTATGTCAGTGCAGTTGTCTATTTCAGCACAGACTTTGCATACTCGGGCTGCTTGGGCTACACGTACGTCTCTTTGGGACTTGGGTCGATTGTCAGCCGGGCCTTGACTTTCTCTTTTGTTCGCCTATCGTACCTTAGGCAGCTGGTCTTCCTGGCAGCACGCTGTTGTTTGTTTCACCTGAGGTGATTCATTGGATTAAGTCGCCTGTCCTTTGGCGGCGTGGCGCGACCTGGGAGTGGATAGGATCGCGCCTAGCGCTTGATCCCCGCTAAAGCGCTCATCCCCGCCATAACGCTTGGTGCGGGCATAACGTCTGGGTTATTACAGTTGACTTGTGTCTTGTCTCCATGCCGCCGTCCTGGATGAAGACACTCGTCTGTTCGCCTCACCCTCTGTGCCCAATCAAGTGTCAGACATGCATTTGTCCCACTTTGATCGCGAGGCCAGAAGTATCCTGGGGTAAGCGAACCACGTCGCACAAGAATGCCAGGCGATGGCGACTTTCGTTAAGGATGCAGGGATGGAGAACGGAGCAAGGGCCTTGTACCTTGGGTTTGGTGCAGTCGTGGGGAACAAATGATGTTGTGTGCCTCATGCATCTCAGCGGGGGTCACAAATTTTAGACGCGAGGGTTTCCTGGGTTTTACCAGCCTCCCTGCGGAGATTAGGAACAATTTGCATTCAGCCCCTGCTTCATCCTCTTCGCTCTTAGATGGGCAAATCGCGGGGGCCCTTCGCCAGCGGCAGGAGAATCAGAAGCAAGAGCTGAGTAACAGGCTCACAGCTGGCGGCAGTAGAGCCTCGTACCAAGCGACGACACCCAGGAAGAAGAGAGGAGGCACACCCACGCCAAGCAACAGCAGTGGTGGCGGTGGCGCCAGGACTGGCGGTGTTTCCTTTAGAGGAGGCGGTCGGCCAGGCAGAAGTCACAACTTCAATACCGGCACCTCTCCCAAACGCACCCCAAAGAAAAACGGACAGCGAGGGAAGGGACGTGCCTACGGAGGTACCCCGAGGAAGCAATGTAGGTCCCTCCAAAACCTACCCCTGCAGGTTGTCCCAGCCTGGTACGGGCCAGTGTGGGGACGTCTCTCCCGCTTCGTACCCAACTGGAAACATTTGGGGTTGGACAATAACGTTTGCAATGTTCTGGAACAGGGGTTTCGTATTTCCATGACACACCGCCCCCTGCTAACCTGTTTGCCAGTGGAACGTCCGCTAGAGCCAGATCGGCTCGCGTTGATGCTGGAACAGGTGGAGGTTCTCATCTCCAAAAGGGCAGTGGAGGAACTCCCGCTCCAAGACCTTGTTCACGATTTTAATCCCCGGTCTTCGTCTGACCGAAACGAGAGTCGAACAAATGTGGCTGATCCACGATTTGAAGGAATTCAACCACTCCTTCCTAGATCGGCCGCCATATTTTGACTCTTGACAGTGCCGTCAGTAATGCGATTAATGGAGCCCTCAGACTCGATGACATCCCTAGACCTGCAGGACGCGTACCTGCATATTCCCATTTACAATGGGGATCGCAAGTACCTCCGATTCGTCCTGGCGGGTCTTCACTTTCAGTGGAACATGCTTCTGTTCAGGATATCGTGGCTGTTCACACGCGTAAGCCAACCCATAGTCCATTACATCAGCAGGACGTCCATAGCGTTGTTCAGGCGGTTGGGATGCCTGGTCAATCTAGACAAGTCAGACCTTCAGTCAACGATGGAACTGGTGTTTCTGGGGGCCCGTTTGGACACTGTGCAATACAAGGCTTTTGTTTCCACGGAGCGGATGGGGCAGTACAAAGACCTCCTGGGGCTAGCGCTTCAAGGACCACTGCCCATCAGGAAGTAGCAGAAGCTGTTGGGGTTCCTGACCTCGAAACAACATTTCACCACTTGGGTAAGGTTGCAGGCCCCTTCAGATATTTATCAATTCACGTGAGAGAGAAGATGTGCCGCCACTTCTTCTCCATTCCCGCCAATATCAGACACCATCTCTCCTGGTGGCAGCAGGAAACCAACATACTGGTGGGAGTGCCATTCAGGTGGCCGTCAGCGACAGCCCAGCTATATGTTGACGCCTCCACCAAAGGATGCACTAGATGCCACATCAACGTCTTAGAACTAGATGCGATAAGACTTGCAATCAGCCATTGGTTGGGCCGCCTACAGGTGCAAGTCCTGTGCGTCCACACGGACAGCTCGGCGGCTCGAACAAAGCAGACTCTCTTCTGCAACTGGTGATGGAGATGTTTCAATTAGTAGACAGTCTCGAACGCTCTATCTCGCCCGGACAGGCCTCCATCAACGTAGTAGATGATGCACCCGAGAGTGTTCGAGGGTTTTTGTTTGAGGTTCGGGAAACCTCACATAGTTCTCTTTGTGACGCAGCTCAATCACCAGTTGCCAACATATGTATCCCCTGTACCGGACCCCACAGCGTTCTCCAACTCCTGTTGGTAGCACCGTTACGGCCAGCCAGGGCCTGGAATGTTCCCCTCCGGAGGGCGTGCCCCCTAGACCCAATTCCTCTCCCTCTTAGGTGGAACCTTCTGTCGAGCAAACCAAGAGGGCGGGTTCAAAAGAACCCCCCAGACTCTTCAGCTTCACGCAGGTGCAGGATTCTCAGAATCCGTTGCTGAGGCGGTAGCGGCCTCACAGAGGACCTCGACAAGGAAGTTTGATGACTTCAAGTGGGGGTCTTTTGCGACCTTCTGTAAGGAGAAGGGGTATGACGTGCAGACAGTCACGGTCCCCCAGGTAGCAGACTACCAGGCACACTTGAGGGAGAAGAGGGGGCTACAGGCCTCCTCTATTAACACTAACCTAGCGGCGATCATGTCCGTCTTGCGGAAGCACGACCCTCTGATCGATGTGTCGATTCTGACAGAGTTGAACAGGACTTACCGGAATGTGGATGGGTGGCAACAACTTATGCCCCCAGAGTGGGACTTGGCTGTGGTTCTTACCCACCTCAAGTCAGACCACTACGAACAGTTGGCAGAATCGACTGTCCTCCGTCTCACCATAAGGACGGCTTTTCTTGTGGCCATGGTGTCCGCAGCCAGGATTTCAGACCTTCATGCTCTCCAGGCGGACTTCTTACGTTTTGATGTGAGAGACGGGGGATCGGCCACTCTGGGACTAGCGTCTGACTTTATTTGCAAGAATTAGAACTCAGACGAGAGGGGTAGAACCCTCTCATTACCATCCTTTTCCGATACGATCGACCCCACAGACAAGGAGAACAGTCTCCTCTATCCAGTGAGGGCACTGCATATCTACACCGAGAGAGCCAGGACACTACGGCAGGGGAGACGGAGGTTGTTACTTCCTTCTTCCCAGACCAGTGTCAAGGAACTTGATAAGAGACAACTTGGCGTGTATCTACGCTCCGCGGTGTTGAAGGGCCATATCAGCAACTATGGCTCTTCATCGTAACTTGGCGGTGACAGACATCATGGCTGGCTGCTTCTGGAAGTTAGGATTGGTGTTCGCCAACCACTACTTGCGTGATGTATCCATGGAGGACCTAGAGGGGATGAACCGGTTGGGTGCTCAAGTCTACGAACAGCAACGGGTCCCGACAGCTCCTCACCGTAGGGGTCAAATCTGAACTTGTTCAATTTTAACTTCAGTCATGTTTTGTTGTATTTTTATTAGTGGTGACCAGGTGATTAGGTTCAACCCTAACCGCATAGCGGGGTCAGGGTTTGTTTTCCTTGCGTCCATATGGATCATGTACTCTGGGAGACTCATGATCTCTCGGACTTCACTAGTCACCAATATCCCCTTGTGATGGAGGGAGAGTATCTCACCTTCCTCAGCCCTCCTCCGGCTGTGGCAATCTGGGATATAGTGAATATCAACGATGGTATAGTAAATAATAGTACGTTTTTGGTAAAACGTCATTATTTTATACCTACCATTGATATTCACTTTCATTAGCTCCCGCCCGGCCTCCCCTCTATGCGATTCGGTTTCTTTCTGACTGACAGAAGGAAGCATAATAATCCAGGTCTTGGCCACCTATCGAGAGATAGGGACAGGGAAGGTAAGTAACTCTTCCCTTTCTGTGTAATAATTTGTCGAAGATAGACATATAGGATAATAGGGAATATAGTGAATATCAACGGTAAGTATAAAATAATGAAGTTTAACCAAAAACGTACTATTTATTTACAAAAGTTTGTTATTTTGTGTTTAAAGGGTCTAATTTTTTGTAGTGATTGTCTCAAACAATTGCAAAAAAAATCATACTATTTTATTTGTGTATATGAGTTATGTAGGTATGTTAATGGTCAGATATGAACTTGCATGGTGATGACGAACTGAAAGCTATAGTTTGAAGCATAAACTCACGTGCAAAAGAAACGCTACCAGGTATTTTAATCTAGATTGAAGAATAAATAAAGAAGTCAGATTAAAAAAATGTTTATTCAAAAAGAACATGTGCCGATATCATATTCATAAAAAATGCAACCAATCAGCTTCCGGTATCAACATCACAGTATCCGATATTCGTCCGGGGGTCAAAAAGTCCAAGTTGACTGATCCTGGTGCAGGGAAATCCAGGCTCAATGTAACGATAACAGTTCACACTAATAACATGTATGGCCTCCCCTGTCCATTTATACACGCTGTGATCCTCCGACGCATGGAGAAAATCAAACAACTGATGTCATTACGTGGAATGAGCTGCCATTCTTCTTGGAGAGCTTGGACAAGTTGGCGAATACGACGATCCATAGCGTCCCAAAGATGTTCGATCCGTGACATGTCAGGCGAGCATGCTGGCCACGGCAAAACGTCGATGTTGAGTAACTCGAGCTGTGTGCGGTCTGGCATTGTCTTGTTGAAAGATCACACCTTGTGCCTGTTGTCGAATAAAGGGACAAATGACGGGACGGAGAATGTCATCGACGTAACCCTGAGCTGTTAGATTTCCATTCAAGAAAACTAGCGGCGTCTTCTCACCAAGTATGCCTCCCCAAACCATGACACTTCCTCCCTGGTAGGGCACCACTTCCTGAATGCAACATGCAGCTGTTCTCTCTCCCCGACGGCGATAAACATGTACTCTTCCATCTGCTTTGAAGAGACAGAAGCGACTTTTCCCAGAGAAAACCACCCTCTGCCACTGGCTATGCTTGATTCGGGACCCGGCGCATTACCCGGCGTACGCCGCCGGAAGCGGCGTAACCGGCAAATCACTTGATTGGAACCCGGCGCACGCCTTAGGCGTACTCCGGATGCGCCGGTTTGAAATGACCGGCGAAGGCGGCGTATAATGGCGGACAAATGTTACCCTTGCGACATTCAATAACCATTTTGTTTATGAAGTTGCGTTGGACAGTTAAATAATTGACTGATTTATTTTTGAATGTCACTGCTTATTTAAAACAATGCATTATACGCTAATAAAATATTAATCAATGTTTTGAAATAATTTTCAAAAAATACTTATATAATATAAATGACATGTTTATTGAAGCTAGTTTGAGAGATGATGACGTCTTCCTGTCTGTACGCCGATACACTTGTTTCAACTGAGCCTGGTCCAGGAACGGCGTACGCCGGACACGTGACCGGTGTATACGCCGCCAAAACGAATCAAGCATAGCCACTGATATCGCTGCCAACGTAACACCGTCCTTGCCCATCTCAGTCTTCGTTGGCGATGTTTGGCTGTCAACCGCTGTCCCCGGAACGGTCTGTATGCCCTGATGCCTATGGGACCTTAGACGTCTGGACACTGTGCGTCTGCTTACCCAGTGGCCGAGGGCGTTTGACGCTGATGACCTCACAGTTAAAAAGCGGTTCCTGAGGTGTAACGTGCGCAGGTATCGCTCCTCCTAGTGGGTTGTGACTCTTGGTCGCCTGATCTTGGCTTGTCTGATGTCTGTCCGGAATGACGATAACAATGCATGAGCCACACTTTCTTGCAACATGGGTATGGGTGGCTCCCATTTCAATCATCACGATTGCTCGCTCACGTTCTTCTAAAGTTAATCTTGCCATTCTTCAAATGTTGTTTTTACAGGTAGGTGTCTAACCACCAATTCACATTGGTTTATACCCGTCGGGCATGGGTCTTGTTTGCTTTGCATGAAAAAGGCAAAAACCACAATTTGGGAAAATCATGCGTTTGATACCACAGTTCAATATGAAACAATCATTGTTGTTATTGGGCGATGTGTTTTCATGTGGTTGGGTTTGAATCTGGGTTTGATTTTTTCGTAATTTCAAATCTAAAGTGGTAGCATTTATTTTGCCCATGAGTTTATGTAAATTAAACAACTTGCCTCAGCAAAATTAATATTACAGTTTTCCACTGAAAGATGAACATATTTTCTTGGTACGTATCTATTATGTACCAATATATTTAAAAACATCTCTCATGCATGAATTGATATTTCTTATTCAAATCTTTTTTTCAAAAAAGGATCGACTTACATACATGGATATTTAATATTGCAAACTTGTCAGTTGTGTAATTACATCAGTTTAAAAAAAACAACAATATAAGTAACATTTCTAGCTCGGACATAAACGTAACTAATTTTCAAGACATTGAGTACATGATATTCACCACAACGTACGTTTGACACGGTTTGTTTACTTGACAATGGTGGTAGATTTTCGAAAATTGCCAAAATGTAAAGTGTCATATTTTATATAAGAATTTAAACAAACTTCGAACTAAGAGTGAAATTAGGCATGCGCGAAGTTTTGGATCGGTGTATTAGTGAGGCCCTGAAAAATGTAAAATACACACCAATGTCATGTATAGTATTTTTTTACTGCAATACTTACCATAAAGGGAGATTGTGAAGTTTCAGAGGTACCTTTCAGAAAGGACAATATGACAAATCAAATATTGCACCAAGTCTTATTTGATCAAAAATGCAGAAACAAAACATTATTTAGATCTGGGCATCATCATGGATGACATGTGTGGACATGTTCATGAAGCTTACATATTTATTTGGAGAAACATGATCCAGGATACGTAGCGGGGATATTACTACAAATTAAAAAAGGATTGACGCTTAAATAATTAGGTCTTCACGATTTCTATTTGACCATCGATCCCTGATACACTAATGGGATTTCACCCTATCTTACATTTTGAATATTCAAATCAACTTTCAACCAATCATGCTTGGCGTCGTCATATTATGGAAACAATATATGACCAATGAAAACAGCTGCAGCAAATTTATAACTACGTGACCAAGTGGGTAATCCGAAATCATTGTCCCCTGATACTGTTAGAAGAGATTTTCTCTAAACATTTAAAATTTAAACAAGCGTAGTGTTATTTTGGATTTCAATGTAAGTAAACATATGTAAACACGTTTCAATTAAAAACCAATATTCACGTGAACAAGCAGTTGTCACTAAGGTGAAAAGTTTAACATGCATGTTCAAATGTTGAAAAATCCAAAGTTATGCTGTGAACTCTAGAATAATGTCAAGGTCACCAACTTTTAATCAACCCTTTTGTCTTCCCTAGGAGAAGATATGTGTAAGATATGAAGAGAATACAGTGAACGTTGACATGGGTAAAATGATTTAATCTCGTTGTGACCTTGAAATGAAGGTCAAGGTCACATAACTGCGTTGGAAAATAAATCTCCCTATGATGAACCCATAGGCAAAATATGAAAAGAACCCAGTGAATAGTACTTGAGTTATTCAATTTCGGACGGACGGACAGACGCAGCTGAGCCGGGATAAAAAGCAGACTTGCACAGGTTCAGTGAATAATTTCACGCTGCGGTTCCGGAAAGTCCAAATATCTTTACATCCAAACGCTATCCGCACGACGCCAGCTTCTACAAATCGATAATATTAGCTGCTATTCAACATGCAACACTTCCACTCGATTATCAAGTTTTTGAATACGACTTAAAAATGTATCAATAATGTATTCATCACCCAAGGCCCCTTTACACAGACATAAAGACCGTTGTGCGTCCTCTGTGCGATCAAAAAACATAACAGATCGCCGTTGGACACTCAAGGGAGGCAGAATGGTTGCTAAGGTCATGAGGAGGTGGCACAAGGGATGTTGAGACATCGCGATTGATCGCCAAGAACGCGGAGGACGGCAACAAATTTTGAACATGCTCAAAACTTCCGCAGAGGGGTGGCCGACGATTCTGGTCGCTCAAGGGTTGCTCCCATGATGCAGAAAGGTCGTACAATGGACGTTCTAAGGTCGCAAAGGACGCTCAGTGATCGCCATGTAAGAACTTCGCTAACGTTGGGCGATGCCTCTGCCTCCCTTGTGCCTTCCTACTGCGTCCTCTGTGCAATCAGAGCCGTTTATATCACGACCGTTCGGCCTTCATGCAGCGACCACGACAACCTTTGTGCGACCATGACGAGTGTTGTGCCTTCTTTCCACATTCACTGAGCCTTCTATGAGCGTCCTCGTAAATTCTCCAAAATATAGATGATCGATTCTCACATGTTTTCTTTGGCAAATCTTTGATAAGACTATGGCACCAAAAAGGAGCAAGACAACAGAAAAGTCAAGCAAATAAAGATGTATAAACTCACTTGTAAAGAAACTCCACCACATATTTAACTAGAAGAACGGAATGCTGCTGTAGGATAGAGTCGATTTCCAATGTCTTTGAAAATAACAAGTTTTGTAAAGAAGTATGCACAATTTCATTCATTTTTGATACTTTTATCATGATCTTTATTCAAACACATACGGGTGTTGGAATAGCTTTTTTTGCCCAGAATGTTGGGTAATTTTCTTTACAAATTACGAAATACCGAAAATAGGACATCGTAAAACAAGCCAAGAATCCCCTTTTTACTCTCGTTATACTTTTTTATCTTCCCGTTATGAAGATTTTAAAAAGAGACTAGTTTTTACAAGGCATGATTTTCAGAAGTATGAACAGATAATGTTTCATAAACTTAAATGTAACCCATTTGAATGATGAAGCCTTGTTTCATTCGTATGTTTACCAGTGGATTTAATAATTTCATGTATTTTTGTATATTTACTTCTTTAGTTTTTTTTTTATCATATTCTTCTGTAAAAAACAATTTTATTTTTATTTAGTGCAGCTGCAAAAGCTGATTGGTTGGTTGTTTTTGACTGTTGGAATGGGACTGAAACAATTGAGACTAATGCAGCTTATTATAGACCCAGGCAATCCAGGTTGCCGAATGATCCCAGGGATCACTGAAGCATTGTTCAGGTATCGCAGAGGAGGCAGAAGTGTTGCTGCATGGTCGGCCAACTGTCGCCATAGTCGTCAATGGCGGCACAGAGAAGGCACAGAGGAAGCACAGAGGAGGCACAGAGGTGGCTGACGGTTTGTACGGGGATCGCCCTTGATGCTGAAATGTTATTAGGGTTGCACAGTGAACGCCCAGCGAAGGCAGTGTGGAGGCTCCGTAAACGTGCAGGTCGTTCAAAGATCGTCATGCAAATTACCGTTATTTGCATTTTAGGTCGTACAAAGGACGCACGAAGATCGCAGGAGCATTTACACAGAAACGGGATTTCGCCAAATCAGCAGACCATTGAGTGTCCTGTCCATTTTTTTGGTCGCTCAATGGTCGTACGAAGGACGCGACTCTGTGTAAAGGGGCCTTAAATATGCTCTGTTACACAATCGGATATGTATACTTTAAATTAGCATAGTTTGAGCAAATGGTTGACTGCTGGTTTGGGGGATTTTGTTATGTATAGTCTTCATATTTTGTTGAATATTTCTGAAATTTTGCATTGACATATCTCTTAACAACGGTTTGATTAAATTCATAATGTAATTCAATACATACATGGTCCAAAAAGTGTCGCATCCCCTACATTAACACGTAAAATATGATGCTGTGCCAATGTTAGAATAAATATATTGAATTGCACACTGAAGACATAAAGAAAGGATAGTTGATGACTAATTTATTTCCGCAAAAAATCATGTTGACATTATAAGAAATTACGACTGAATTTGCAATGGTTCTGTTTTGTATAGTTTTGGAGATATGCTCCGCACAAAATCACTTCCTTACAGAGTCACTGTTTTGGATATGTTTCCATTAAAACCGCAAAACAATAATTAAGAAATCGCACTAACCCTCAAGAGGCACAATTAGAGATCATGACTAACATGTGTAAGTTTGGTGAAGCTAGCATGTATAGTTTTAAAAATATGCTCTGCACAAAGTTTGGTGACGGACAGACAGACAGACAGATGAACGCTGTAAAATGGGAGTATAATACGTTGATTTGTTACCGATGTCTTTCATGATGAAACCGCAATTCACCCTTTTTAAAGAAGCATTTTCAACTTAAAAGTACATGTGTAAACAAGCATGACCAACTTTGATTAAGCACAATATCGGCTTTAAATGAGATATACACTGTCAGCCAAAAGAAACGCCTTCTGGATTTTCCTTAAAATGAAAGATGAAATAATTTTTTAAACATAATTCATGGTGGCTCCACGTTATAAAGAAACAATGATCAATATGAAAACCCATTGACATCGTGGGAAAACTGTGATACGAGTCAATAACTTCATGAAAACCACGCCAAATGAAGACCGCTATTTCCGGTTGATTCACTTGAGCATGTACATCTGTAGCGTCATCACCACTTTAATACGAATACTTGCCTGTATTGTTGCTCGTGGTTGTATGAAAATGTGTTTCAAATGTTTTTTCTGATTAAGCACTGATTGAAAATTGAACAATTTCTGTTCCTCATGTCAACAATCGCCATTCTTTTCTGAAATGACAACTTCTGAATTTAAATATATTATGCAGAAAAGGTGCAACCTCATAATACTATAATATTGCTTAACTGTTCATTATAGTTGTTTATGAAATCTGAAAAGATATCTGGTAGGCGTTACTTTTGGCCGATAGTGTAACATTTTCGGATGTTTCAAGTGTGTATGTGTTGCCGGTCTGGTGAAGAAAAATTTAAAAGAAACGTACCTTTACAAACCCTTACGGTTTTTCGAAAACTTATAAGTAATGGAGAAACCTCAATTTCGAGGACCTACCAGAGATTCTGGATACCTGAGAGCAGGTTCCATTCTCATTGTGGACACCTGAGAGGAGGTTACATAACCGTCTCTCAGGGTCCACAATCTATGGTAAGTCAGCGAAAGGATTTTTCAGTTTTTAAGTTTTTAAGTTTAAAAGACGCTTAAATTGTTATCTAGATATCCAAAATACCTGTTAAATATATATGTCGTTCGTACAATCCCTGAAATCGTCTGAAATCCTAGTTACGACAAAGATTGGAGGGAATTAATAATAAATTATTACTGTGTTGTAAGTACTGATGTGACGGACATGCAGTGCTCGGATCACCATGTTGTTATCGTAAGCCTGGACACAACGCGTCCTCCTCCACCTGTCAAGACCATCATAGTCAAGTCAAATTATGATAATACCCCCAAAACATTGGTACAGAAATGATTTATGCGATTTTAGAATTATTAAGTGTATATGATTAAATGGTTAAAAGTCTTCCACCTAATCATGATGCTAAACCTGATTTTTTGGGTGAAAAAGATGAAAATTCATAATTTTCAGGGGTATTTTTTTTTTTAAATACTTAAATGATATTAAGACTTATTTGTTTTTACTGATTTCGATACAGAAGATATACACTATATGTGAACGTCATGTATACTGGGTTATGCCCAAACAATTTAGGACTTTTTTCTATTTTCTTAAATTTGTAAGGGAAAATGTACAAGATTTTTTGAATTTTGAAGGTATGTTCAAACTCAAAATGTAATGCCTTTTTTTCAGCTTCAGATAATATATTATATTATTATATTATTATTATTAAGTAATTTCACATTAATTAACATGTATTTACTTTTAAACATTTGAATTGTCCAAAATGAGTATGATAACTTTTGTTACGTGAACACTTGGTATGTGTTCCTCAAGAATACCCTGCAGCTATGATATCTCGCTGCTTCAGATGTTGGGGGAAGACTCTTTGGATCCACAAACTTGAAACTCTTTGCGACCTTTTCCGTGAATTTCTCCACCCTCAACTTGTCAAGGCTATGACTGTGTTCAGCTTTGAACAGATATAGCAACGCTTTTTCACCAGCATGACCAATCTCATTGTCCTCAATGTCCTTCCAATCTCTCTGTGGTGATTCAAAGAGCGAAGGAGGATACGTACACAGTTCAAATGTGAACAAATTCCTCAACTCATCTTCAGAAACAGAACCCTTTGCTGCTGTTACAAGTCTCTGAAATAAAAGTTGGGCATCAAATTTGGCTGTTTCCCCTTCAATATTCACCTCAGTGTTGTCACTCATAACAGTTATCTGGTCTTTCTTCTTGAATGTGAATTCATATGCAATCTGCCCTTTCATCTTGTCTAGAATCTTCATCCCAACCTCTTTAGCTTCATCCGCATTGCTGTTCACAGCAATCACTCCACTTAAAATGCTCTTCAACACCTATATATCAAAGGGGTTTCTGTTGATGAGATATTCGGTGATGGCTTCTGTGTCCTTCCAACCTCCTTGCTGCCTCGCATTGCTGCTCACCTTGTGCTGTTCACTTGTATTGTAAGTTTGTCCTGTCAGCTGTTGCATTGCTTCATTAATTTCGGAACAAGAGGGGCGGGAGATAGACCAAACTAACCTTTGAACCTCAGTCATACCACGTCCTCGGGTCAAACCACCAGCAGTCTTCATGCTTCTCATGAGAATTTGTTCTATGACCAAGTCTGTAGAAAGGCCCGCCCAGAAGCGATCACTGCGTCTCAAGACATGATGCCCTTGCATGAATAAATCATATGCTTCTGGATTAATCATTTGCAGATCTTGCATGTTCATCAGGTAAAAATACACTGACTCCAGATAGAGGTTATGGCCTGCAGCTGCAAAGTATGGCAACAAAAGTGTTTTCAGATGGAGTAATAAGTCACCTGTTCTTTCTGCTTTAATTAATGTTCTGAAGATTTCTATCATTTCCATGTTTTGCAGCCAAAGCTTTGCAGTTCCTCTAACTTCTCAGTAACGTTTGTCAGCAAAGGAGATGTACACCCCACTTCAAGCTACAATCTCATTGTAGACTAGTACAGCAGACAAAAGATCATTTTCAATATTCCCATCATCTTCAGGTTTTCTTTCTGAGAGAGCTTCAAAATCTTGTGCAATCTGTGTGACTTCCTGTTCAGCAGAACTAGTGTCATTTGATTCCTGGTCAGTGTTGTTATTGTCAGTGGGATCCGACTTATCATCAGTCCTTGTGTGCAGATCAATGTCAAATGCTTGAGATACCAGCAAAGAGTGTAAAGCCATGTCCACAAGTCCATGACCTCTTACTGCTCGTGAAAGGGCTTTCCCAGTCGGCATATGGTGACTACATTTTCAGAATACACAAGTTCTAAGGTTTGACGTAGTCCGGTGTCAGACATAATTTGTCCAATGCAACCTAGAAAGCTCATTTCTACATGAAGACCTCCTAATCTCAAGATGAACTTGTGAAGATCACTTGTCTCTGGTTCAACAGAGATGATATTTGTGGCTTTCCACCACAGTGGCTGATCGAAGGTTAGTACTGGAGTGACGTTGTACTTTGCCTGGTCCCTTACAAACAGCAATGTTGTGTAAATGCAACTTTCATCATACGGGTTCAGGTCGATCATTAGCATGAAGTTTATGCAACTCGGACCAGGAAATGTGCAATGCTTGTGAATCAAGTGCATAGTTCCATTCCACGAAGGCGTGAGTGGACGAAGCAGCCAAGCTGTCTTCCACAGTGTGTTTACATTGCTGTTTTGTCATTAAATTCAATTAGAGAGAGCATGCCATACTTCAGATTAGACCATTTCTTTGCATTGTAGTAATGTAATTTGATTGTTCCAATAGCTTTGAGATCTTCATCATTTGACTATATAATTTTCACATGTCTATGTACCTTGGATCCTTGAGTAGCAGCTGCAATAATCCCCATATCATGACAAATGCCATATCCGTCTTTGGTCCTGATGTTACGGTCGACATTATCAGCAACAAATTGGATGAATTGACCTGTTGTGTATCCTGGTATTTCGGTGTTGTTAGCAAGACTTGAACTGCGCTCAAACTTATGTACATCGGCATAGGAACAGCTGAAACCGAGAGCATTTAGTATATCAACCAAGTGTCTAGAAGTATAAATGTGATGACACTGAACCCCAAGAGCTAGTTGCAGGGGTGAGAGGAATTTCCCGGGTCTCACAGCCTGCATGATTGCTTGTCCTATTGCAGCTTGCTTGGTCATGTGTTTTTTCCAACGAAGAGGGTACTTAAAAGTAGTTGCAATGATTCTGGAACAAATGAAATTCCAATTTCTGGAGAATTGATTTCACTAAGTGATGGAGATACGTCTGTTGGAATGGATACATTGTTAATGTCACTTTTAAGCAAGTTTGCAGCTGTCTCAATTATCTTGGCTTTCTTTTTTTTCTGGATCATAACTTTTTGGAAGCGAGAAGAAATCATGGATAACTTTTGAAGCTGTTGCCCCGATAGTAATAATACTGGATTTTCCATCACTTTCAGAGAACACAATATTTTCTCCAAAATGTTCAGCAAGTCTTACTTTCATGTGGGTGGGAGCGAATGGTTCCATATCCTCATCCAGAACATTCTTCATTTTATCAATTAGAGCACTCACTGTTAGAACTGAATCTTCATTTGAGCAGATACAACATTTGTCTTCCATTTTGCAACCTCATGGCAATGTCAACAAAGGGAGATAACTCTCAATTACCCCTTTTGCTTAGTGTAGGTTACCTAAAATTCAAGTTCAAACCTCATCACTTCAATAATTTAAAAATTATTTTAAACTCTTTGTGGGTTTTTAAAACAATTTAGTTAGACATTGTTTGGGGAGTGGAATAATGTTTCAAAGACATATTTTTTCAAAATGATAAATTAAAATTCATCAAAATTCACACTTTTCAAAAAAAAAAACCACTTAGCATCCCAATTGAACGGAGGACTCTTTATATTTTATTTGTATAATCAGTCTGATTGACTTACACTCATTTTTATTTCTGTACCCTTTTTTTGGAGGTTACAGGTTTTTCCTTTAAATTTGACTGGACTATCAAATGCAGACAGTTCCGACATGGCTGTATTCCGTTCGGATCTCACAAAATCTGATCTGGTCTGATATGTCATCTGACAGCAGGAAACTGTATTATTTATATAATACAGTGTTGTCTGAACTATTAGATAAACATATACCTCTAACAAAAACAAGAATCCATATTGACCACAAAACACCTGGATATACACCCAGGAATTGGCCGCAGCAAAACACGAGAGAAGAAGAGATGAGATGACTATATAATTTTCACATGTCTATGTACCTTGGATCCTTGAGTAGCAGCTGCAATAATCCCCATATCATGACAAATGCCATATCCGTCTTTGGTCCTGATGTTACGGTCGACATTATCAGCAACAAATTGGATGAATTGACCTGTTGTGTATCCTGGTATTTCGGTGTTGTTAGCAAGACTTGAACTGCGCTCAAACTTATGTACATCGGCATAGGAACAGCTGAAACCGAGAGCATTTAGTATATCAACCAAGTGTCTAGAAGTATAAATGTGATGACACTGAACCCCAAGAGCTAGTTGCAGGGGTGAGAGGAATTTCCCGGGTCTCACAGCCTGCATGATTGCTTGTCCTATTGCAGCTTGCTTGGTCATGTGTTTTTTCCAACGAAGAGGGTACTTAAAAGTAGTTGCAATGATTCTGGAACAAATGAAATTCCAATTTCTGGAGAATTGATTTCACTAAGTGATGGAGATACGTCTGTTGGAATGGATACATTGTTAATGTCACTTTTAAGCAAGTTTGCAGCTGTCTCAATTATCTTGGCTTTCTTTTTTTTCTGGATCATAACTTTTTGGAAGCGAGAAGAAATCATGGATAACTTTTGAAGCTGTTGCCCCGATAGTAATAATACTGGATTTTCCATCACTTTCAGAGAACACAATATTTTCTCCAAAATGTTCAGCAAGTCTTACTTTCATGTGGGTGGGAGCGAATGGTTCCATATCCTCATCCAGAACATTCTTCATTTTATCAATTAGAGCACTCACTGTTAGAACTGAATCTTCATTTGAGCAGATACAACATTTGTCTTCCATTTTGCAACCTCATGGCAATGTCAACAAAGGGAGATAACTCTCAATTACCCCTTTTGCTTAGTGTAGGTTACCTAAAATTCAAGTTCAAACCTCATCACTTCAATAATTTAAAAATTATTTTAAACTCTTTGTGGGTTTTTAAAACAATTTAGTTAGACATTGTTTGGGGAGTGGAATAATGTTTCAAAGACATATTTTTTCAAAATGATAAATTAAAATTCATCAAAATTCACACTTTTCAAAAAAAAAAACCACTTAGCATCCCAATTGAACGGAGGACTCTTTATATTTTATTTGTATAATCAGTCTGATTGACTTACACTCATTTTTATTTCTGTACCCTTTTTTTGGAGGTTACAGGTTTTTCCTTTAAATTTGACTGGACTATCAAATGCAGACAGTTCCGACATGGCTGTATTCCGTTCGGATCTCACAAAATCTGATCTGGTCTGATATGTCATCTGACAGCAGGAAACTGTATTATTTATATAATACAGTGTTGTCTGAACTATTAGATAAACATATACCTCTAACAAAAACAAGAATCCATATTGACCACAAAACACCTGGATATACACCCAGGAATTGGCCGCAGCAAAACACGAGAGAAGAAGAGATGAACGAGCGTGGAGAAAGTCAGATCTTGAAGTCCACATATTATTTATCTATGCAAGGAATAAGGTAACATCAGCTATGAAACCGTGTAAGAGACAACATATGAAGACTCAGATTGAAGAAAACAAACAGGGAATGGAAAGTCCTTGCATAAGATCCTAGCATCATTGTTAGGCAAGACTAAAGATTCCCCACTTCCATCTGCTAATGATTCTCATCACATTGCAGTCTTTCTCACACTTTTTCAAGGACAGGATTGACCGTATCCGCCAGCAACTCAGTGACACCTCATTCACCGAGCAAGAACATTTGCAAATGCCTCCAAGTGACTGTCATCTAAGCGTACTTGGGACATTCACACAGGATCAAGCTAGGTATCATGAAATCTGCCAAACGAACAAGCTGCACCTTAGGCCCACTTCCAACCAGAATGGTGTACGATAACATTGATATCCTTCTCACAGTGATTACAAAAATCATAAATACATCTTTGACCGCTGGATATATGCACAAATGGCTTGGTAAGACATCATCTTAAGAAACCTGGACTCGACTGGATTTCAGTTATTATCGACCGGTTTCCAACTTTACTTACATCTCCAAGATCATCGAGAAGGCTGTATGCATCAGGCTGACATATCACATGTGTGAGCACGATCTCTGTGAGCCACTCCAATCTGCATACAGGCCAAAACATAGCACCAAGACAGCGCTACACAAAGTGGTGAATGACCTCAGGCAAGGAGTTGATGGAGGAAAGTGTGCTTTACTTATTCTTTTAGACCTGAGTGCTGCTTTTGATACTATCGACCATGATACACTGCTGAAAAGACTCCAATACGGTTCTCAAGTGGATGACCTCATATCTCCCCAATAGGCATCAATCAATGATTGTAAATGATGTCACCTCTACCCCGAAACTCACGTGTGGCGTTCCCGAAGGGTCTGTCCTCGGGCCTGAAGTTTTTGACCTTATATACCAGACCAATCAGCAACATTACCTCTCAGCATGATGTCCCATACCACTGTTTTGCGGGCTGATGATACTCAACTGATGTCCTTCATGAAGCCGGATTCGTCGTCTGCACAAGAATCAACCACAACAATATATGCCTGCTGCTCAGGTATCAATAACTGGATGGGTTTCAATATGTTAAAGCTAAACCCAGACAAGACAGAGGCTTTATTGGTAGGTCCGTCGATAAATGCTCCATCGATTCTGTTGCTGCCATCTCACTATCGTCATCAGTGTGAGACCTGGGTGTACTTTTGGACTCAGAACTCTGTATGAAAAAACACATAAGTCACCTGTGCAAAACATCCTACTTCCAGCTCAGAAACATTAGCAAAATCCGACATTTGTCTTAACAAAGATGCTGCAGCACTCCTGTGCCTCTCCCTAGTCATATACAAACTTGATAATTAATTGTCCAAAAATTCACATTGATAGAGTACAACGGATACAAAACACAGCAGCCCGGATTGTGACCATGTCTAAATGGTCTAAACACATTACACCGGTCCTCAGACAGCTTCATTGGCTCAGTAACACTACCCCTTCATATCTATGTGAGCTGGTAAAGTGTTATCAGCCAGGTAGATCTCTCCGCTCTGAGCAGCAGATGCTGCTTCAAGTACCGAGAGTGAAGGTACAAAAGAGAGATCCTTTGCCTACTCTGTTGCGGTGGAATGGAACAAACTACCATTCGAAATACGCCAGTGCCATTGCTACATGACCTTCCGAAAAACTCGAAAAACTCACTTCCTGGCTGCTTTTTCGTAGACAATACCACCAAGCGCTTTGAGCACGCTCTTAGTATGGACAAAGCGCTATACAGTTTGACTACTACTATTACTATTACTTACAACGTTGTAAGTCCCTCGTCCCCCTTGGCTACATCAATGTGACATGTTGAGGTTTTGGCCTATCGAGGTCATGAGTTAAGAAAGGTGGATGTTGTTCCCTACATTATTGTGAAAGTTGTATTAGTTTTCTGGAAAGTTGTAGCTTCACAAAATATCATATATCATTCTTTTTACACATTATTTGGATATACATTGGTGATACGCGCATGTTGTTTTTGGGGGGACCGATCAGATTAATATTTTTAGAGTCATGGCCCTTGACTTAGAGCATTTGGCTTTCCTATTTCAGACTGGCTGTGCCTATGTTCTGAAACCAACTTTTCCCACAGTTCTTGATCAATCCTTCTGAAACTTTACACAAACTTGAGAAAGAAATCGGTTACACAAATTTGCTTTTTTGGAACCAATCGGATTAATATTGTCTGAGTTATGGCCCCTCTCTGACCCACAGACTGTGGGTTAAACGTTTAAATAAGCTTGGCTCAATCTTTTGATTAGTCTTTGAAACTGATATAGTTGTTTCCCTTGACATTGACATATTTGCACCTTCTACTCTTGACCTTGATGAAAGACTTTAACCAGAACTTTGAATTCGTCAGCATTTGAAATTGTTATGTTTCAAAAGTCACATACTGATGTCATAAACTTTGACTTTGTGACATTGACCTTGCTGTGGGATGCATTGTGTGATAAACATAGCCATGGCCATAGTTTTGATTGATCGTTGACCTTCGATATTTGACATGCTTATTTATTTTCAGACGATGTCATAATTTTCAAGCTGCTCAAAGACGTTAAATGCAGCCCTAGATACGATCTAATCGTTCATAAATAACCCTTACATGTAGATTGAAACTGCTTATTTTGGAGAATAGTTTGTGCATTAATAGGAAACACCCCGTTGTTTTGTGCTCTCAGAGCACTCTTGAAGGATGTACAGTCACAAAGAACATTATAGATGGCATTATTATTCACGTTAGATGATGAAATATCCAGGGAGCAAAGGTATTCGCACGCGTCTGACACTGAACTGGTTATGAAAATTAGAAAAGCACATATTTACGATTTACACGGAACCAAAACATATTCTATTAAGACATTAACTTTTACTTTTTATGTCTAACGTATGAGGAAAGAATGAACCTGACAAAATTATAATTTAGTTTCACAAAAATAGCCTTTATCTTATTTGTGGAAATGTATTGATTATGTCTGGGCCTCTCAAATACAAATTTAAAAAAATGATATTCAACCAAAACAAACTCATGACAAATCACCAGGAGTACCAAGTACATTCACGAGTTTATATAATTATCAATAACTATTACATAAAAAGGTGACTAAAGCTAACGTTTGTTCAACTATATTTGTTATAAAATATTGTCTCGCCAGTCCATTTTGAACTGAAGTACAGAAGAAAGTTTACACCTCAGTTGGATTCGATTAAAACTGTTTAAAAGAAATGAGATGCATTTGATTATGGCACGATACAATAACACTTTTCAGCTGTAGTTTGAATGAATTACATTTGGTGAATCGTAATTTGATTAGAATATTTTTGTTTAAAGGACAGTAGCACGTTTTTTTGCTGAAATAAGTCGATGAAATGTATTTGAAAAATAATGTCACCATCAGTAAAACACCCTTCTCTCTTCGGAAAACAAGTTTAAAAATGAGTGTGCATGGTTCCTTAAAGTCATGGGAATCTCTTCAGTCATTCGAAATAATGAAATGTGTTCACAAACAAATTGCAACCATGTAATTCTTGTTTTATACTCAACACCGTTATAACCACTATGGATAAATGGTGGGTGTAATAAAATGTTTTACCCTCTAAAGTAAATACAATGACAGTAACTATCATTATAAATGGGGAAGGAAGTTTGAAAAAATAAAAATTGCAAAAAACGTGCTACTGCCCCTTTTATGTAAACAGGGGCAATAAATGAAATTCACAACAACATGGCCCCTACCATGTTTATAACGTTGTTAATGTATGCAGAATGAGGCACATTTATTTATTTTCACATAGAAGATGTCTTATATGTCGATGAACAGTTGTGTGTTATCCAAATTGATTTTGGAAGAATTTATAAATTTAAACCACATAGAAGTATACCTTGGCTGATGACTAAACGCCTGCACTTTTCAGTTTTGGAGTACGACGTCGAAAAATAGGATATTTGTAATTGAAAATCAAAAATATGATAAAACCAACTGAGGTGTAAACTTTCTTTTGTACTTCAGTTTAATTTGTAAAACACATCTTTGAAAGATAACTGTTTGTCGTGTAAGTACCACTTATAAGTAGTTGGGTAATACACAAGCAGGGTTTCATGAAGATATGATGAAGGGTTTCAGACCTGTGCTCTGGAAACAAACTTATCCCTGAACAAAGTCCAAATCAAACGCATTTCTATGGAAACGAAGTTTCATAAATATGTTATGAACAGTTTTCAAGTTCTGCTCCGGAAAAGAACCTATCCCTGAACAACATAAAAAAAGCATGTTTCTATGGGAAAAAAATCGAGTTCTGCAATGTTAAAGGGGCAGAAGCACGTTTTTTGCAAAATTTATTTTTTCAAATTTTCAATTTATTACGATAGTTTATGTCATTTAAATTAAATTTAGAGGGTAAAACATCGTATTACACAAACCGATTATCCGTAGTGGTAATAACGCTGTTGCATATAAAGCAAAAATTGCATGATGGCCATTTTATTGTGAACACAATTTATTATTTCGAATTACAAAAACGATTCCGACGGGTTTTGAAAACCACGTTAACTCATTTTTTAAATTAATTTTCCGAACAGAGAAGGCTGTTTTACTATTGGTGAAATTATTTTTCATCAACTTATTCATTCGAGCGAAAAAACGTGCTACTGCCCCTTTAACACTGGAAAATCTGTTTCCAGGAGTATCACCAACTTACCTCCTTTTCCGGCGAGTTCCATAACAAGCTCGAGTAGTTTAATGACGTGATTGGGAAGTTCCTTATAAGGTCTCATCACAATAACCACACAAGTCACGTCCTTCGATGCCAACAGTGGAATCGCAACGTTGGCATCATTGCCCTCCCTCTGTAGGTAAGGGCCCAACTGCATACAAAATTACAGAAGAGATATATACCTTTAAGATCCAGCACGCTCTAGGCAGGGATCACTGCCATTTACTGCATCTCCCTGTCGTCTAAAGGCAGCAAACCCTGCCATGTCGCGTGCAGAAAGCCTTGACCCCTGACCTCTTATAAAACAAGACAATTACAGATGTCCAACGAGTGATCTGTCGATTTAAAATGCAACAGAAGGATTCTACACTAAAAATCCATTCCACTGATATGTCATACTTGTAATAAAATTCGTTATTCATCTTACACGAGTCCGTGGAAAAATTCAGTCGATGCGAGAGAAAACTTCCGGTGAAAATTGTCACATGTGAAGAAGTTGGAGAGAGGACGGATTCCAAACAATGATAAATAAAGTAAATCTGATGCAGTGACAATTCATAATTGTGTTTTTTCAATTTGCACAATAACCAATCTTAGTCAGTCTGAGTCATAATAATATCGTTGCAATGTTTTATCAAGGAAAATTCTAACTGTCAACAGTGATTTTCTTCCATCTCGCTGAAGTTAGAAACCGTTAGAAACTTGCAACGTCTTTTTCATATCCCTAACGATTAAAAAATCATTGAAATGCGATAATGATCATCGAGTGCAAGGAAAGACATGAAACATACTATTATATCTTCTGTTAAATCAAGAAATGGTAGTAACAATATTTAGATTTACCTACAATTATTGTTGATAAACAACACGGGACAACACGACGCCATTACGAACTTCATGGCCGATTCCGATCAGAGGTGCCGAGGTACAATATCCTTTGCATGACACGAGATCGAAATATTATGACACACACAGGTTGCATTGTCATATTTCTTTATAAAATATATTCAGATGAATCTTTTTGAGCTGGAAAATTACTGGATACTTGAAATTAAACTCATTGACCCGTTGTACTCGCTGCCTGAACAATGTAAACATAGTTACTGTCAAAGCTATTATGGGGAAAACTAATTGTTATGATAGCAATACCTTTACGGTCATATTTGGTCATATAACAAGTAAACATATGTGTTTATATACCGATTTATGTTTTATTTATAAACAACTATTAGTAATTTTATAACGTGTCTTGCTTGTTCGATTGTTTGCAAATATGCATTGCAAATTGCATGAAGGTTGTTACTGTAGGTAAACTGCATCGCAAGATTACAACAGTTCGATTGCATATATTATTTTTTTAAAAGCTGACACCTTGATAAAAAAAAAAATAATAATAACACTATACAATTTGTTTTTGTAAAAGGAAAAACCGATATCCTATGAAACATAATTTTCTTGGAATAAAATAAATAATTATAGATTTCTGTCTAATATTTGTCGATAGGCTTGTAACGTCTCACGGAATGCGATGAACTTCGGGTTGTGAACATTACCGTGTGACATGTGAATTTCTTCATTAAAAATAGACCTCCTAATGCATAAAAAGGCCAAATATAAAATATGCATATATGGAAAATGTTCACTTCACTAAAACTGGAAGATATTGTAACTTCGTCTTTTCAACTTCGTAGACCAAGCACGTGATTTTGATTGACAGATGTGGGCGTGGAAACGTGAGTGACAAGTGGGCGTGGTTTTCGTAGCATCGTGCTGTCATTGACCGAGGAAAATCGTGAAAATCAAGTGATTGGCAGGCTATCAGTAATCGTTTATGTTGAGTGCCAAATATGGAATTTTATAAATAGGTATTCCCGCCAAATAATTAAATATTACGATAAACTTTCAGCCATTTTAATCTTGCATTTGTTTGTTGCAGGTTATCTACGCTATTGTGAGGAAAAGCTGTATTTTGTGGGCACTAATTGAGAAGTTTTTTGCAGGAATCGCTTCGTGAAGGATTTGTCTTTCATAGTATTGATAAATATTTCTCTTTTGCAGATTGAAATTAATAATCTTTATAAATCTTAATTAATCGTATATTGATATCATAATTCTTGTATCTAGTCTACGTTGACCTTTGATTATATAATATCAGTAATAATATTTTTGTCAATTAATTTCGGTACTGTACTGTAACGATGGACGAATTTGTGGAAATTTTTGGAAATGCGGATTCGGAGAGCGACGATGAATTTTACGGTTTTGAAGAATTTGTTGAAGATGATGCTGCAATTGATAGTGACGACGATGTTGATGAGATACTTCTGGAAGACCCTACTGTCAATGCTATGAAGATGGACTGGCTGGTCGACTTCGACGAGGACACAGGCCCCAGGGAAGTACCAGAGGACGTGAGTGAAATAGGGTGTTTTGAGTTGTTTTTTTCAGATGAAGTCCTAGACTTGCTCGTGAGGGAGACCAACCGTTACGCACGTGAGTATATTGCTGACAAGGGAGAGGACATGGCACCCTACGCCAGAGCAAGAACATGGAAGGAGGTGAGTAATGCCGACATGCGTGCATTTCTTTCCATACTTATGGTAATGGGTTTGTCTAAGAAGCCCTCTTATGAATCCTACTGGTCAAGTGACCCTCTGCTTGAATGCAAGGGTTTTAAAGCAATAATGTCTCGTGACAGATTTTTACAAATCCATATGTTCTTTCACCTAAATAACAATGCTCTTGATTTCCCCAAGGAGGATGAACGACACGACAAGCTGTTCAAGATTCGCCCCCTGATGGATCTTCTTGTTTCGAACTGGCAGAGGTTCTACTACCCAGGTAGAGAGGTATCAGTAGACGAGAGCATGATCGCTTTCAAGGGTAGGACTGCTATCAAGCAGTACATGCCAAGTAAGCCCAATAAGTGGGGTATTAAGGCCTGGTGTTTGGCAGACAGCAGGAATGGTTATGTGTGGAACTGGGATGTCTACACTGGTAAGCCTGCAGGTGGCAGGGAGTATGGGTTAGCTCATACAGTTGTTAAAAATATGTGTGATCCGCTATATCTAACCGGCCACCATGTGTATATGGACAACTTCTTCTCGTCCCCTAAATTGTTTAAGGAGTTGGCTGAAAATGGAATGGGAGCGTGTGGTACCCTGCGGACAAACCGACAAGAAGTCCCGCAGCCGGTGAAGGATGCCAGACCTAGAGCCGGAGACGACCCCTCCCTGTACCGTGACGACAAGCTGCTCTTCATCACCTGGGCTGACAGAAGGAAGGTAAATGTCCTAACCACTATACATAATGGTACCTGTTTCAGGAAGGAGGTTAGAACCCGAACGCCGCCTTACCGCCGTCAAGTCAGCAAGCCGAAGGCCATCCAACTATACAGCCAGTACATGGGGGGTGTGGACCGAGCAGACAAACAGCTCCAGTACTACCAGGTGCTTCACCGGTGCTGTAAGTGGTGGAAGAAGGTGTTTTTGTATTTGCTTGAAATTTGTTTTAGCAATGCAGTTATCATCTTCAAGGCTAGACATCCTGACAGGAGATTCCATGCTGAGAGATTCAGGCTCATCCTCGCTACAGGACTTCTGTTCGGCTACGAGAGACGGGGTGGAGGACGACCAGGGAGACCATCAGCCAGCCTTGAGCGACCCCTGAGACTTACTGAGCGCCATTTCTTGGGGAAGGTAAAAAAGACACCAACTGGTAGGTTTGCATATTCAGATTGTGTGGTTTGTTCTGACAGACAAGACAAGCGTCACACAAGCGCCTACCTCTGCAAGAGCTGCCAGGTCCCCCTCTGTCCAGTGCCCTGCTTCGAGAGGTACCACACCCTCGTCAACTACAAGGTGAAGTGCTCAACCGACCTTCACGAGTAGGTGCAACCAGTAGGTATTGCTACAACTAGGTTCTAAGCTAGTGTACGAGACGTCTTTCCTCGACACTAACATTTAATAAAAGAATGTTAATGGATCAATATTGCATTTCATCTAACATCTTCTTTCCAGAGTATTTATTTCTTTCATTGTCTTTAAATGCAAACTTTTCAATTTCAGGTTCTTCAAGTTTGACATAACCAGCCTTTTTCAGTATGTGTGATTCCTGTTTGCTAACATGATTGTTTTATTACAGCATGAAATGGGTTAATGTTAATGGTAAAAGTGTAACTCGTTCAGTCTACTGGATTGGGTCTATGTTTATTTATTACAATAAATAATATAAAACTCTTTGTGTTCAGTTTTATTTATTAAATATATAATTGGATTTCTTTGTCGTCAGTTTGTTAGTCTCTCTGTAGAAAGAGTGTGGAAAATTCATTATTCAACATTAGGAGATAAGTGTGGTCATGGCGACCTGCGATCTCTGCTTGACTTGTTGATGGTGACATCCTTTCCTCCTAACAGCTTTCATTCCAGAGTATTTATTTCTTTCATTATCATTGCAATGCATGACTTTCAATTTCAGGTCAATACTACATTTTCAGTATGTGTTTTCCCTGATTGACAAATTGATATTTTTATTTCAGCAAAATTGACATCTTTGTTTTCATTTCAGGTCTAATAGTGTAAGATATAACCAGCTTTTTTTTCAATATATGCAATTCCTGACCATTAACATGACACTAACATGAATTTCATATTTCAGCTAATTTAACATCTCTGCCAGGCTCAACAAATAAAGTTATAATTACTGGTCACATTGGTCAATGCAAAAGACTATGGTTTAGAGTGATTTTCCCCAAATATATTTATTAAGCAAAACCTTCATTATTATTTTTATTTATTATTATTTATAAGTAAATTAACTTAAATAATATTTTGAATACAGATGATTGTTCAATATAAAAACATATAGCATGCATAGTTATTTTTTTTATAGCAAGTTAGCCTAATACAATATTAGCAATTTTACTTACAAAATGTGTAATTAAACATGAGCTAAGTTATGTAGGTGACATCTGAAAAAGTTAATAGTAAGTTTGGCCAATTGACAACAGTATTTGTCATATTTGTATTTGTCGAGCCCTGCTCTAACAGAGTTGAGATAAACTCATCCTCAAGCAGGGGCGTATCTAAGGCATTTTGTATATGTGTTTTAACAAGGCTGAATATTTTAAATAGTCAAGGATTTCCCTCAGATGAGTGAAAAATATATTATATTAGAAGTCAGTTCTATTGTTATATATGCTAATCATTAATAAAATCATTAGCCACCTGCTTTGAGCAACAGTTACCTTCATGGTGAGCATCTGTAAATAGATAACTTGTCTATTCATTATTAGAGGTTAAGTGCACCAAATATGATTAATGTATTGTATAAAGCAAAATTTAATTGAGTTACATATATAATATTTATGTCTATGTGCCTTATAGACTTAATCCTAAATGTGAACGTTGGAAAATTATATTATTTAACTGTTTTAAAAATTAATGTGTATATCTAAACAATTGCCTTTATTGTCATTATGGCAGCTACGCCCCTGTGATAAGAGGATACATGATCAAAACTTATTTTCTGAATTTCTTTCAATAATTAATTATGTCATTCATATATATGAAATTATAAAAATAAAATTAAACATGAGTAAAAATATAAATATTTTATTTTCGTATAATCAAAATAACGATTTGAATTTGTTCAGATAATTTTACTTTATATTAATATCTTTGTAAACAAATTACTTAATAAATTAAGAATGTGTGTTTGTTATCGTGATCTCGACGTAACTGACACGCTTCCTCTCGTCACTGTCATTCGCGCACCTGTCACGTCTGCCCACATCTGTCGTCTGCCGCTCGTATTGATGAAATCGAAGTACTCGCTGTGTTAATGTGTGTGCAACGATTAATGATGGAATGCCATTATTGGAGGTAAGATACTGAACTTCTTTTACGAAAGTCTGGACTCGATATTTGTCTTGAAATAACTTCCGTCTTGCTTCCAAAGGGGAGTAATCATGGTATGACTTCCGTGTCGACGTCACATCCGGGGGTGATCTCATTTTCGTTTGCCATCATTTTAATAAATATACGTAGAAAAGGTACAAATTTGGCCACATTATCGCCTGAACACTTCTTTAAAATGTTGCAATTATTTATTTATTCAAAATGAATGTAATGAATGACGAGTTGAACATTTTCCAGTAAGTTTACATTTTTTGAAACTTGCCCCTTGAGCGCGCACAATTTTTTCAGCTACATTTTGTCCGTTTTTTTCAGTGTATATCGTTGATACAATATTTACGTCAATGATTTAAAAAACATAAACTGTAAAACTTTAAGTTCTCTTTTATCTACGACATGAACCAATTTTATTTTTAAACCAATTATTTTCAAGAAATTACTCCCATTCATTCAAGTTAGCGAAGTCCGCCATATTGCATTGAAAATGACCATTTTGGTGACATGAGCACGAGAAATGTCTTGCCATTCGAAAACTATAATTCCAACTGTGATAAAAAGTTACCAATATCGCTGACATGTAATGTTCATAAATGTGTTTACGTATCAGCTTTTTCATTACTATGGATGTTGAGAAAATCGCACTTGAATAATGTTGACAAAAGTCAACAAATCACTAATAAAAAATTACGTTTTAATTTTAAAGCGATGAGATTCGATGTTAGATAATTTACCGGCGTGTTTATTAGAGCAATCATATAACACAGAAATCAAGTGTGAAGATTCAGTTACATCACAGCTCTCGTAAAATCTGAATTTATGGTGTATTTTTTGTTTTCATATTTTGTTTGATAAGAATTTATAAATCCACTCAGATTTTAAAAAACGAGATTTTGTTGAAAAACTAATACTTTACACTTACACCGCTCATTTCGTTATTATTTCTTGGAGTATTTATATAAAAATTACATATTTCTTTAGCCTGGTCATTTTTCCATAAGTGTGTGAAATTTTGCACAGAATACTTGTTTACTTTTTGATAAATTTCAATTTTCGTAACGGTGTTCATTTTACGGCGCTTCAGCTGAAAATAATCCAGATGACAGTGGGTGTTAGCCTAAAACAATCCAGCAGGCTAAAGGTTAATATTGACGAAGAGACCATAAACTGTACGGCGAAAATGCACCATCTGAAATGTAGTCACTCTGAGCCATAAAGAAAAGAACGTCTAGCAATAAACAAGAAAAGCCTTTAAAAAGGCAAGCTTGGGGGCAACTGAGTAAATTTAGTTGATGGAAAAAGAGGTGGTGAATTTTTTGTGAATATCGGTGCTCCATGTCGGGCGACTGGACAATGCATGATGAGGGGTCTTCCCTGCGGGTGCTAGTCTAGTGGGTGTCTTTAGTTTAAGAAAAGACTGTCAGTACTGTTTTATAATTAGGTGTACCATTACAATAAACCAATGAATGATTACCCATGAGTATATACTTTGTAGATTTATCGGAGCCTATACTCTGGAATGTCGAGAAGGCCTTAGGTATTACTCGATTCGGAAAAAAAACTTTTGAAACTTAATAGAGGGAATCGAACTCATAACTCTTCGCACTTAAGTTGACGGGTTTACCAACTGACCACCGCGGATGCTGAAGACATGTAGAATAATTATTGATATCTATTCGACTCTCTTCGCATCTTTAGTTTTAATTTGCTTATTAACCTTGCATTCCCTCATTCTAAACATTACGGTTGCATTTATAACTGTCCATTAAAGGTAGGCCCCAAAGTGGCTTGTAAGAGAAAAGGGAGTGGCGAACAAAGAATGGAAACTGTAAAACCTGCCTACATGTAAGTAAATTCAAAATGATTTGAGGTAGAATCAACCGTGACTGAAATTGATGGGATAGGAATAGGATGATTTCATATTTGGCTAATTTAAGTTGTTAAAGTATAGTTGTACATTGACGAAGTATGTACTTGTTCATTGATATATTTTGAACTTTGATTCCAAAGAAATTCTTTTGTGAGAAAATATCGTATTACAGGATCAGAGCGGAAGACTTGTTAAAAAGTACCACAAACAGACCATCAGCTTGGTAATAATATGCGCGTCTTGCCTTTACGTTATTATGTCCCCTGAACAATTTTTCGGGAGACATAATGTTTTCGCCTCCGTCCGTTATTCCGTTATTCCGTTATTCCGAAATGCTTTCTTTTCCGGGCCATATCTCAAAAAACATTCAATATTTTTTCACGAAACTTGGTATGTGGTTAGACCTAGTGATGGAGTGGTGCCTATTGCTATTTTGGTTATTCTGAATTTTTTTTTCTTTTCTGGTTTCCATGTAAACAATTTGAACTTAGTGCAAATTGGGGGTAGGGACCTTTTCCGGCCTCTATTTCAAAATCTATTTAGTATTTCTTTACGAAACTTGTATGTGGTTAGACCTAGTGGTGGAGTGGTGCCTTTTGCTATTTTGGTTATTCTGAATTTTTTATATGTTTTCTGGTTTCCATGGAAACAAGTTGAACTTAGTGCATAGTGAGGGTAGGGACCTTTTCCGGCCTCTATCTCCAAAACCGTTCAATATTTTTTCACCAAACCTGGGTAATTGCTTAGACCTAGTGAAAGAGTGGTGCCTTTTGCTACTTTGGCTATTCTGAAGTTTTTATTTCTCGTTATTAATGCAGTATTGAACTTAGTGCTTAGCATAAGTGAAAAATAAGGGTTATATGACTAGGTTGGATTGAAAGTTGGAGCGGGGGACATCACAGTGCATCACATGCACATATTTCTAGTTGAACATGCTCACAGGCCGAAGAACCTAAATATACACTGCTTAGACTATATTTTTTCTACCTACCTACCTAGTTATTATCGAAAATGATTTTGGTTTCTGATTCTGGAATGCAAAATCATGTACTGAATTAGTACAAAAGCGCAATTTTTGCGTAATATTGTTTTAAATGAAGGTAAATAAGTTTGTTAAAGTTACAAATGGCAAAATAATGAGAAATTATGTTGATATGACAAATACAGAAAAGTCAAATTTGATTTTTGTTTGTTATTTCGGATTACCCAGTGTCATGTGGTTCATAATTTGCTACAGCTCTGTTCATTGGTCATAAGAATTGTACAAATACAACCTGTGTCATGTCTGAAAGTTATATAGAAAATTCCTATATAGCGTCGAAAATCAACCGATTATAACTTGGGGGCGTGTTCGCCCCAAGCATCATGCTTAACGAAATCAATTATTATGGCACCATCCTGCTTTTCCACAGGTATCCGCAGAGTGAATATTCACCATACTCGTTTACGATATCATGTAAACGAGCTTAATTATGATTTATTTAATTTTGGCATCAAGTCAGATTCAACATATGAATGTGGTTATTTATGTCAAAATGTGTTTCACTTCATGTTTATATGTTGTTTATCTGATGTACACAGAAAAAACATGTTTAACATTGTTCAAATTACATTAACATGAAGATGGGGATTTTTGGTTTTTATTTATATTTTTACTTCCCAATCAATGTACATAAGTAAGAACAAATATAAGTTGTATACATTCAAGTTTGGTGTTATTAAATACAAATAAAGGTTCCCACAGGTTGTTGCAGGTACAGCTGTATCTAATTCCAAGCGAGGCTTACAAATATACTGGACTATTAAGGTTTATAATTCACTTAGAGGTGGAGATGGAAAGATGACCAAAAAGCAAATAATTTAGGCTGGGTATTGTTTGTAAGGGCAATAAATTTACAAGCCTGGTAATATGTGCATACTTCATTTTGAATACAACCAAAATAAGGTATGTTCCCCTTTCTACTCATATCATGTTGTGTTTCACCAATAAATAAGTGGATTATTATTTCTTACGTGAAATCCAAAATAATAATTTCTGTTGTTAAGTCAATACTTCATTCTGCCAACTTTTCCAGTCATTTCGCCAACCCTTTCCACACGTTCTGAGAATGGACTATTCCCAACTTTTCATCACTCTCTCTATTTTGTCGTATTTCTCAGAATAGTTTATGTCTATCATTAGTTCTAGGTCAACATCAAATTTTATGCCTAAAAGATTGAATTGTGATTGTGACTAATCGAGATTGTATTCCTTACATAACTTGAATCTAGATCTCTTTTTAGAACCTATCCATATCAGTCAAGATATTTCAGTATTAACTCTGAGACCAGAACACCTTGCAATAAAATATTTGATTTTTGATAAGTTAGACATTGGGCAAACTGACCGAAGTCACCAGCTGTAGAAGTCGCCCGAACTTAGGAGACTTTTCACTTGCAGCTGACGCAATAATATCTGCAATAAATGCAATCTGTTTGTTTCCAAATGTTCTTTTTTTATATGTTTTATTTGTATTTTCTTTTTATGAATTATTGATAGTTTGATATATTTTTTTTTATCAAAACTAGCCATTGCGTCAGGTTCAATTTTGTTTTAATGTAAATGTTGGCGCACAGTTTAGTACGTATAGAAGCTCCAGAATGTATTAAATTATATGGATTTACCAGTAGAAACATATATTCATTACAAATAAGTTGAATATTCATATACTTTAAATACGATAATGTGATTCAGTATTGATATGTCGATATTATTTCAAAATTACCTTGGTTTGGACAGTTTTGACAAAGGTTTGGACACTATTACGTTTTCTTTGTAACCACTTGTAAAGTTTTAAATGACCGGGGGGAAACTATGGAATATGTAGAAATATTACAGTATCACATATGACAACAACATTAATTTAGAAAATTAAAAGTTTAGCGCTCACATCGTTTATACAGCAGCATACCTGCGAAAGTGATTGTGTCGTCATTTATTCTAACGAAGCATGCGGCAGTTGCTAAGAATTTAGCATAGGAAAGCATGGTCTCAATAAATGACAGTTTACTTCAAGCGGGTTTACTTGGGATATTTTATTGTTCCTGGACTATTATCAATATGTTTAAGGATATGAAGAATCAGTTTGGTGAATAGTTTAAACCACTGACGCATGCCAGAACATTAGGTTGTAGGGTCCGAACTGATATACGCAACTAAAACCGTTTTTTTGGGGGGCTAATCTAAAGCAATTCTGAAATATCTATGTAAAATCGTATATAGATATTTCAGAATTGCTTAAGATTAGCCGACAAAATAAAATCTATGTAAAATCAGAGGGACGGGATAGCGCAGTGGTTAGCGCGTTCCAATCCCGCCAGGGGCATGGCAACTTTGTCTGCAGTAGAGAACTGTTCTACACGCAGTAAGGTTTGGGTGCAATGCTACACTGAATTCAGCGTAGTACCAGACATGGTTCGCTAGTTCCAGCCGATGCTCGCAGGTTTCACGGCAATGCATAGCCACATGACACTGCGGGCTTTCTCCCTGTCATAATACTAGCAGCCGCGATATAAGTGAAATACTCTTGAAAGTGGCGTTAAACCCGAACTCACCTCACCTCACCTCTATGTAAAATCGAGTAAAATACTTTATATCCAATATGTTGATTTGCTGATATTGACATTTTAAAGATTATTATTATACAGTCTTTAATAATATATAAATCGGATCAGTGTCCAAGCTTCGGTCAGTTTGCCCATGTCTTGGAGTGAAATAGGTTTAATGTAGTTAAATATCAGATAAGCGAACCATTTTGATATTTCCCTTTTATTTTGCGATACACATGAGTTTGATATCAATAATAAAAAAGGGAAATGGTTTGCATTGTGATAAATATAAGCTCATATCAGTATATCACTATATCCACATTGAAACTTGGTTCATTATGGGATAATTATTATTATGAACACAACGCAAAAAGGTAAATATAACGCCATTATTACAAGCTCGAATTGTCGACACTCCGTTTCGCCGGTTGAGTAAAGCGAGAGGGATCAGACGCGAGAAGATTAGGAGCACGTAAGATTGCGCAGACAAAACTACGCTGCGATTTCCGGATTGGCACGCTGTTGTGGTAATTAATCGTGGGTTGTGTGCGCCTTTAAACATTTGAAACTGCATATAAAAAAATTTCAGCTCCATTTAAGGTCAAAGAGGTATCATCCGCAAATTGAGATAAAAGACTTTCATTATTCCCCATCTTGATCCCCTTTATCCTTTTATCATGTCTTATTAGAAGCGCCAAAATGTTAACACATAAAAATAATCAATAGGATGACACCGGATCTCCTTGTCTGCAACCTCTTGTTACTTTAGAGAAAGAATTTCCAAAACCATTCACTCGAACACATGATTCTATGTCATGAAGGAGAATTGAAATCCATTTTTGTAAACTGGGTCCAAAATTGAAAAAGGTCAGAACATTCATTATAAACATTCTTTCCACTGAATCAAATGCTTTCTCAAAATCAATCATCAACAACAGGCCTGGGACCTGGAATGTTTCCGTATCTCCCTGAACCAAAGTCCTTTTGATTTTCATTAATGACGGACGGTAGTTTTTTCCAATTGGCAATTACTGCAATCATGTTATTAATCCTTGTCCTTTGTCTCACCACATCAAATTACGGGAAATTACAAAGAAATCTAAACGTGATTGTTTCAGGGGTGTTGGTTGTCTCAAAGTAAAACGATTTAAATTAAGACGAAACTTACGCCAAGACTCTTTTAAATCCAATGAATCAATTACCTCCAATTACATGAAGATGATATCAATTTAGATTTGTGGCAACAAAAAACTATCATATTCGAAAAACCAGGCAATTTTAAAAGCAGTTTAAATTTATAACAGTAAACGTTTCTTGAGACTGATGCATGTCTCTTTTGTTCTTTGTAAATATATTTCTACCATTTCTTTATTATATTGCTTTCTTATTACAGGTACATGTATGTTGTTATAATTGTATAATTTTGTAAATACATGGGTGAAGGCTACCGAAGTTGGATAACGTGTTCCTAATCCCTTTCTTCATTGAATAAAATATGTTTAAATCAAGATATTTCTAGCCTCAGAAAACGATTTCTTTAAATGAATTTGTTTGTACCAAAAGTAGGTCTAAGTAATATTGCTCACCTGTGGACGCGATCTCATGTAGATGCATTACATTTACACTACTGTGCAGAATTGAGTACACCGGATTTCGCGGTAATGTAAAAATTCCATTTGTTTCAACTGTAATGGTTTTTAGGCAAGTAGAAATCAACATCAAAATAAAATAACCTAGACATTTATGATAACAAGCCAATTATTGCTGAAAACTGTTCACATGTATCTATTCATCATGTACATAAAACCCAAGAAAAATCAAGAATGGATAAATATATTTTTTTCACATTTGAAAACATGCAAGAAAGCCATGTTTCCAGAAACAGTTATGTAACTAGTTGTTTGGAAGACCTTATCGTATCAACTGTCAACACTCTAAGGTCAAGGTCGTCAGCAATGGGGACAACTGAGGAGAGGATACAGTAAATTGATGAAAAGGTTGGTATATTTTACCTTCTTACAACCCAAACTAGGCTAGCAAATTGTCTAAAGTTCTAAATATTGCCCTAACCCAAATATAGTTGATGTATTTAATTTTTAAGAAAGGTTTTTACCAAAATAAATTTCTCTCAGGCCTCAGTCAATTTTGACAGCACCCCAGACTGGCTAGTTTATGAGTGCAACCAGTATGGATTGTTTTTGTTCAAATACTTGTAAAAGGAAATCTAGAAAATGTCCATATAGAGTTGTTTTCACAGTACTTGTTGTTTTTAATGAATGCACATTGAGTTAAGATTATTTAAACTTTTGACTGTTACTATAAATAGAATATGATGTCTTAGTTTATTTTCCATTTACCTTATTGATTCATAATAGTACACTATTAGAAAATACCTGCATTTGTTACCTTAATGCAAAATAATCCGCTCCTGAAAGATTCCAATTATGAAATTAAATTATTTCACCAGAAATGCTGTTAAATGTAAGGAGGTGCTGTCAAATTTGTTTTGCCATATGCTATTATCTTGACGACATATTCGGATAAAATTTTGTCTTATGAAACTGAGATGGATATTTAAATATCATTTGATCTTCATTTGTTTAAAACAAATCTTACTGAAACTAAACTTATTTACTTGAATTCCTCTTTCTTTTAATTATAAAAATATGGACAAAACTTTCATAAAACTGTTTTGCATGTCATGTCGTAAATATGAAATATTCAGTAATTTATTTCTCACTTTTTTCTAAAGACTGCAGATAGCATAACAAACAATTAATAAATATCTTCACATGTAGAATTTAATTCAAACAGGCTATTTCTTCTGTTAATCTGATATGCTAATACATATCCTTCTTCACTTTCAGACATAAAGCGAAGTGTCTGCCTACTTGTTGAACTGAGAGTCTTGAGGGACTTGTTGTTGAATTTTTCTTATTCATGTTAGTTTGACAGATATGTATGGTCATGTGAAAAGAAAAAAATAATGTACTTTTGTTTATTAACTTGACTTAAACAATTATTTCTAATGTTATTCATTTTCATGTTAAGTTCAATATATAAACTTATATTAACTTATTATATTCAATTTCTTTTGGATTTTCAGACATGCAATCTTTGATCTCCATGATTGTGAAGTGACTCTTTGATGAAGGGTTCAGGTTTTTGCTGAATGTGTTAAAGTAAGTGACAAATATATTCATAATTGTATTATTTAAGGAACAATCTAATTCTGTGTGTAAAAATTACATTCTCAGTTTGATGGCTACCTTTTTATTTTTTTTGTGTGGATAAAGTCCTTAAAATAATAACTCATTAAAATATATGAAGGTTACTAAAAACAAATTTGTACATGTTTTCAAACTTAATTGCTTATTATTATTTTTCTCTGCCAGCTCTGCACAGTCACAGCTATGGCTCCTGTCATTCTTCTGAGGGGTGCTGGTTGAAGGAAAGAGAAAGTTGAAAGTTGCTGAAGGTAAGTCCGCCAATATATTCTCATGGTAGCAAAACAAACAGATAATGAATGGAAATAAAACATAACAAAAGATTAATTTTGTTGTTAATCAATTTGAGTCATTAAAATAATAATTTATTTCTTAGTTTCTTATCAATGTTTTTCTTTACTTTCAGCTATACAGTAGGGTCATGTCTGCCTGCATAATCTGTAGAAGCGGTGCTGGGGAGGTAAAACTGGGAGAGAAAGGCTTCAACTCCTTGTTAAAGGTTTCAGCTCAACGAAGCGATAGCTTATTTTTAATGCTTGAACCAGAAGAGAGATTCATTCATGAAAAAAGTCGGAAAACCTACACCTCATCTTATAATGTCCTTAAGGCCCAGAAGAGCCGCAATGACAATATTCAGCCATGTGTTCTTAGATCTGTCAGATCTAATGAAAGCGAATTTGATTTTAGAACCCACTGCATCATTTGTGCCAAAAATATTGACTTTGAGAAACTACAAAAACATAAGAGTAGACATTCTGGCATAAGCCATGTGGAAATTGTTGATTTGGAAAAGAAAAGCTTGTTGCAAGAAACACTTCTGTCCATCTGTGATGATAGAACTGATGACATGGCAGCTGATATCAAGGCCCGCATTATTGTTGCTGGAGACATCCGTGCAGCCGAGGCAACCTACCACAGACAGTGTATGCAGTCCTTCATGTCACAGCATGATAGGAGAAGGAACAACACATCTCAGGAGTCAGCTAGAGACGTCCAGGACAAAACATTCAAGTCATGGTGTGAGAAGTTCCCTGCATTGATGGGTTTCAAACTATCAACAACATCATTACACCTGTAATAACTGATAAATGTGCTGCCCCAGCCAATCTTTTGAAAGAAATCCGGTGCTCTTGTTCAGCTGGTACACAGCTTTGCACCAATTGCAGTTGTTACAAAAAGAGAATTCCATGTAGCATCCACTGCAAGTGTCGGGGGTCATGTTTAATTCCCTCGCCTATTGCTGGAGCTACCACTGAAGAATGATTGATTGTGTATTGGATATTTCCTGTAGTATTTCAAAGATTGACATGTACATAAACTGTAAAGACACTCAGAATAACTGTTGGACAGTGATGTGACAGTGACAATTTATCATGCTATGTTCTGCTTGAATATACTGGGCACCAGGGATTGTAATATTGGTGAGTTGATCTGTTTAAGAAAGCTTTGTTAATATTATATGAATGAAAAACATTTGCTAAAATTGTTTTGCAGTTTGAAATAACTTTCTTTTAGACATAAACAAACACCTTAAAATCGGACATCCAAACATCCTGACATCCAAATGTACAATTTTCAGCCATTTAAGCTAACATGTAGACATAAGAGAAATGTTTTATGTTTAACATGTCTATTTACATTGCTGTTTTATAGTGATGTTTTAATTTTAAATTTGATGTGTCAATTTCTCCTTAAACAAAAGCCAATTTTAATGTCGAGAGAACGGCCATTTTGAATCCAAGATGGCCGCCATTATATGGTCATTTGATTCAATGCATTTTTATTTAAATTTGTTTTGGAGGGATCTAACCTTCCCTTCAAATGCTATATGTGAATTAGGTTGAAATTGATAAAATAATAATTGTTTGGAAAAGCTCAAGCCCCACGTGTGATTATTTGCCAAATTGTAAGAAAAATATTCGAGAAATTCACTATTAATTAAAAATTGAAAACAAATTAATTTCCCCACTCTTGATTTTTCTTGGGTTTTTATGTGTGATTAAGTACATATCAAAATATTATTTAAAACAAAAATTGGCCTGTTATCAGAAATGTCTAGGTTCAATGAAGTTTCTACTGGCCTATTTTCATTCTAAAGTTTGTCTGTGTGACATACACATCATCCAGTATCAAATCGGAATACGTTCAATAGACATTAGTTAAGTAAGATGAGCGTTTTTTTAATTATACAAACACATTTTGATTAAAATGCATTTACTACCTTGCTTGTCAATCTTCCTCACTTAACGATTTACAATTACCATTGACATTGACACTTTAAAATGACTTTACTTCCTTTTGCTTAACTGAATTAACTCACCAAGCGTTGATAACATATTTGTTTATACAAACTCATTGATAATTTGAAAGTATTACTCGTCAGTAATCCTCCTTAATCAATTATCAACACAATCGTCGAACAGATTTCGTATTACTCGGATCTCAGATAAAGCTTTGGTCAGATATAAGTATTGTTCACCCTACATTCCAATCCATGGCACCAGTACAGAAAATGGTATTATTGTCTAATGATAATAAGTCTATAAAGCCCCTTGCCTTGTTTAGGCGCCGAAATATTTCGGAAGAATAGGCTTATATATGATGGCTGAGAGGGGCCATTTGATTTCGTGTTAACTTTCCAACACGCGAAAAAATCGAAACGAAATCGCGAAATTGCAAAACAAAATCGCGAAACAGGGAAACGAAATCACGAAACAGCGACACGAAATGGCGAAACAGCAAACGCAATCGCGAAACATGTGCGAAACGAAATCACTTCTATTATAAGGTACCGGTATACAAAGCAGTTATATATTATAGAATCTGCATGTTTTATGATAAATGTAACGTTAATCGTGGACAATGTAGATCGATACAAAAGCAAATCGAACTGGTAATATGAACGACGGATAAAAGGTAACTTGTTACTGTTTATATTTGTTAGAGAAGTAAGAGTAAGTTGGAGTAACTTTGGAATACGTCAAAACACTAATACTAAGAGCTGCCATATAAACTGAGATACACTGAGTCTACTGACTAAAATCTAATGACTAATCTAATCCGTACTCAAAAGCCATATGCCTAAATTATATAATACACTTTAACATATACGATATATATATATTGTGGCATGATCTACTGGAATGAATAAAACAAGTGAAACGGACACCGAATCGAAATTAAATGCAGAAACAGTTATTCTAAGGTTCAAAGAAAGAAGGAACGATATTGTGAATCTCTTTATTTTAACATATACATTGATATTTTAAAAATTGGCAAACAAATTACCTTCTCCAGCAGGTTTGAATCAAAAACTGCAAAACAACTATCAACTAAATAAATCAAATGCATATTCTCAATTCAAATATGATTCTTTTGTCACATTTTGGTCATCTAGCCACAATCTATTCAATTAGATAATATTTGACTTGCTGTGTTTACATCATTTATACATACGAAAATGCTGTGACCATATAACAAAAGCAATAAATTGATTGATTTAAACACTATTTATTCATTATTCATGAGTGGATTGGTAAACAGGCATTACGCCTATATGAATACCTCTCCAGTACAAAAGTATACATACATGTAAAACAACATCATCCATCAATACTGAGAACCGCACAACATTCAATGAACATAGTTATATACTAGTAGGACAGTATTTTATAAAAAAAAAAAAAAGAATAAGCAAGGACATCTGAATTAGAAACGTTTTGTCTGGGTAAAATAAAAATGCAGTGAAGTGACGATATTGTGATTAATTTCATCAGAAATAAATATATATATCATAATAAATTGATTAAAAAATGGGATACATATTGAGCTGCTCTCTTACTGATCATTTCTGACGTTCATAGCATAGTATATAAACATAGCAACATATTAATTACATATTGATTGTTACCGGTCAATAAAGATGAAAAGTTATCTGTTGACAGATTGACATGATACCATTCTTTAAGGCGTTACGTAATTTATCAGATAATTGACACGCCATAAAAATGTTATTTACTTAATACGTTGTAGCAGTTTTCATGTAATCTTCATTATAGTATTTTTATGGAGTGGGAAATAATTGGTATATTCAGAAAATACACACCAATCTTAAATAAAGCGTATTAAACACGTAGGATAATACAGTAAATACGCCAAGATTTTAAAGTTTGAGTACAGTACTCAAAGGCACTGTACAGCACACCTCTTGACAGTAATGTGGACAGTCCCGTACTTATTATGCCTTGTGCACCCCTTTAGGCCTTTATAGATGCAATAATATAATTTCAATTCGCTCTCATTAACCTATAATCTATGATTAAAACATCGAAGCGGACAGATTCAAAAGTGATGAAGTTGTCGCATATGGAGTGTTAACACGCCTATCCGTATAGCGAAAACTGAAGCACGCAATGTTATGATGACTGTCATACTTAATACATTTATAAGTTGCGCGTACAATTTTGCGCATGTATCGTTTAGTTGTCATAGTTTTAGTCATAATCTGGAATACAATATATGATTCACAATAGTTGTTTTATTAAACTAATACAAACCGCGTTTGACATCGTATTTCGATTAATCAGTCTCAAATATTTAATACTGACCTACATACCAATTATACAAATTGTATTACTTTAAAAACTAATGTGGTCATTGTGATTTCATTTCTCGTTTGGCAGGTTTTGCCTTACTCTTATAAATGTTCCACTTTCCAATAAGCAAGTTATACTAATTTAAATAGTCTTATTTAAATCGACGATTTGTATTGAAATCTTTTAACTTTGTTTGAACGAGGGTATTTCTCATTTGCATATGAACTATAAATGTCTCTATTATTAATCAAACAATCAACAAATATGGCCTCCTTGCTCGCGTTTGGTCTTCTTTCTTAGTTAGCATGTTTATGATGATACATCTTTGTGTATTTAAATACCACACGACGAGTTTTGCAATGTATAAGAAGAAACGTTTACTCAACTTATCTAAAAATAGCAATTATAGTTTGAAACTTTGATTATGAAGCTGGATCCTGTCTGTAAGTAGAATACAATGTGGCAATATATCATAATACAATGCTACATATTATTTCACAAATCAAGGAACATGCACAATGGTTTAGATGTTATGCCGACTCCTGTAACATATAGTTGGTATCGAACAAATGAATACCATCTTCAATTTTGTAGATTCTCACACGACGTCAAAGTAGTTGGTACCATACACACTTTTTTAGAAATATTATCTGTAAATATTGTTGAATTTGATGACATGACGAATGATCGCGATCAATTTTAATAGATAGACTAGATGGCTTTTTTGCAGGTCTATCAACTCCGAAAGTTAGGAAACGTCGCATTCTTTATAATTAATGCTATAATACTTTCTATTTCTGTAAATTCCTTATTTCGCTCCTTCGCTTCTTCGCTCCTTCGCTTCTTCGCGATTTCGCTCCTTCGTGCCTTTGCTATTTCGCGATTTTGCTATTTCGCTATTTTGCTATTTCACTATTTCGCTCCTTCGCGGTTTCGCTCTTTCGCTCTTTCGCTCTTTCGCTCTTTCGCGATTTCGCTTCTTCGCTATTTCGCTCCTTCGCGATTTCGTTTCGGTGGCGTTTCGTTGCTTCGCAGTTTCATTTCGCGCGTGTTTTCGCTCTTAGCGATTTCGTTTCGCTGTTGCGATTTTGTGTCCCTGTTTCGCGATTTCGTTTTTCAATTTCGCGATTTTGTTTTGATTTTTTCGTGATTTCGCGATTTTGTGTTTGAAAGTTAACATGAAATCAAATGGCCCCTCTCAGCCATCATACTTATATAATATCACAGTTATCATCAATAGCTGTTTTTTTAAAATGTATATCAGATTTTACTGAAATAAAAGGATGTGTAAGAATGCGTATGAGCGTGAGTACGTATGTGTGTGCGGTCGTGTGTATAATGATCTCCGGTTTATCTTTGGAAATCCGGTCGAGTCCGAAGTTTGTCGCAGCACTTTTATTTTACATTTACACATTTTTTTACAAACAAATTTCATTTTTTAAATGCCTTACATAAGTTCTTTGGATATTTTTAGGTTAAAATTATTTTTTTTCGATTTTTGAAAAAAAATTCCAATGAAATTTTTCCAATGGAATGGAAATATGTGGAAGTGGGTGGTAGGATTTGTTATTGAATGCAGTTTTGCTTATAATGTATTTATGAAATATTAATACTTCTATTTGATTGACTTTGGTGAAGTTTTCAATGAAATGTTGATTTTGATAATATATATTGAGTTTGAAATGTTGACTTTGGAAATATTTATTGACTTTGGTGGAAGTTTTACTTTGATTAAATATTGACTTTGGTGACATGTTGACTTTTAAAATATGTTTTGAGTGATGGGAAATGTTGACTCTTGAAATATTTATTGACTTTTGTGAAAGTTTAACTTATTTAAAATGTTGACTTTGGCGACATGTTGACTTTGAAAAAGATATTTTGAAATTAGTGAAATATTGACTATTGAATGTATGACTTATGTTGACTTTGGAAAAAATATTCACTTTAGTGAAATGTTGACTCTTGAAATATTTATTGGCGTTGTTGAAGTTTATATCTAATGACTTTTTGAAGTTGAACACTAATGTCTTGCTAAATGTGCGTGTTTCAGACAGTAAATGTTAGGTCATTTGACTACGCTATTGTCCCCAATACACCAGTCACCAAGATTAATTACACTTGTGTATTGACTACCCTACTAGTTGGATAGTTAGCCTACTGTTGAACGACGTAACATATGTATTCGGTCAACTCATTAAGGCCGACAGGTAATGAGTTACCGGTTCAAAGCCTCTGGACCAACATCTGGGTGTGACGAGAACGCCAATATATATATACTCAGACCACAAGTGACCACATGAACACTTAGACGTTTCCGATCTGTGTGCATTACACTGCAAATTTATCTCCGATCAGATGACATCCTCGACCATGAACTAATAGCGCTTGGTAAAGTTATTGAGAATGGGAAGGTGAAACTAAACAATTGTCAAAAGATATCAGATAATGATTTTCTTTTGTTGTGTTTTTTTTTGTCAGATCTTACAAGCGAACAGTTATGCATAATATTATCCATGTAGGAATTGCTGACTTTTAAGAGATGGTAACTATTAATTCCTGCCATTCCTGACATTATGGAAAATACTTGTCACGCAATATACATTGTTACATATATGTTACTCATATGTTACATTCACATCACACAATGCCACAGTTGTTCATGGTAATGTCGCAAGTTGTCCTCGTAGCCTAAATATGAAATATGTACAGTGTACAGAACCAAGTATGTGTGTCCTAAAAATATTAATATATCATAACTATTTATTTACTAAATTTTTACTTTTAAAACTGTTTATTTTATTGCATATAAATTAATTTAATTAAACTTAAAAGTATTTTTTTTTGTACAGCTGCATGCCGAATGTGAATCTTAGTGCAAATATTATATATAATGTATGTTTGAACCATTTGGTCATTTATTGAATATTTCACTGAAGAAAAAGAAAAGCTGTAGATTTGGAAAGACTGACCACTGGTCACTTCAAAGAGCCGCCAAAACTATAACTCTTTACTATGAGACATCAAATCGGATTATGTTATGGAACTCCCAATGTCTGTGTATACTGCAAAAATGCAAAATGACCGATCGCGTTGATGCAATGATTTAAGAGAAATGCCAAATTACATGGTAAGTGCACGAATATATACAAGTAGGTGAACAAACTTTCTCACTTATGTTCACATGACCATGTCTAAGAAATTTGTTCAATTAATCCTATATTAAACTGAGACGAATGTCTATAATTTGAGCTTGCAATAATGGCACTATTTACCTTTTTTAGTTGTGTTAATAATAATAATAATTAGCCCAAAATGAACCAAGTTTCAATGTGGATATAGTGATAGACTGATATGAGCTTGTTTTTATCACAATGCAGACCATTTCCCTATTCTGGATTATTGATATCAAACTGATGTGTATCGCAAAATAAGAGAAATATCAAAATGGTTCGTTTATCTGATATTTTACTACATGAGACCTCTTTCACCCTAAGACATCAAAGGGTAGAGTAGGGCAAACTGACCGAAGCTTGGACATTGATCTGATTCAAATATTATGAAAGACTGTATAACAAATACAAATCTTTAAAACATAAATATCAGATAAATCAAAATATTGGATATAAAGTATTTTGCTCGATTTTACACAGATATTATAGAATTGCTTTAGATTAACCGAAAAATAACGGTTTTATTTGCATATATCAGTTCGGAGAAGATTGACATAACTTCGGACAGTACAACCCAATGTTCTGTCTGGCATGCAACAGTGGTTTAAACTATTCACCAAACTGATTGTTTATATCCCTAAACAAATGGATAATGGTCCAGGAACAATTAAATATCCCTAGTAAACCTGCTTGAAGTAATTTGTCATTTATTGAGACCATGCTTTCCTATGCTAAATTCTTAGCAACTGCCGCATTCTTCGTTAGAATAAATGACGTCACGATCACTTTCGCAGGTATGCTGCTGCATAAACGATGTGAGTACTAAACTTTTACTTTTCTAACTTAATTTTGTTGTCATAAGTGAAACTGTAATATTTCTACATAGTTTTTCCGTGGTCATTTAAAACGTTATAAATGGTTACAAAGAACATACATTAGTGTCCGAACCTTCGTCAAAACTGTCCGAACCAAGGTAATTTTGGGATAATATCGAAATCTCATTACTTAACCACATTGTCGCATTTAAAGTATCAATATTCAATTTAATTGTTATGAATCGTATATCCATATACATATATATATACATTCTGGGGCTTTCTATACGTTATTAACTGTGTGCCAACATTTACATTAATTAAAACAAATATTTCGCAAATTTCTTTCATGAAACCGTTAATAGTTTTGATAAAATACTTATATATACCAAATTAGCAATTATGTATCAAAAGAAAATACAAATAAAACAAAACCTTTGGAAACAAACAGATTGCAATTATTGCAGATATGTTTGCGTCAGCTGCAAGTCTGCGAAGTTGGGGCGACTTCTGTAGCTGGTGGTGTCCGAAATTCGGTCATTTTGCCCTATGTGTAACTTATCAAAAATCAAATATTTTCAAATGTGGTAGAAATGAAAATATCACCATAAGACTTATATAATATAGGCACATAGCAATGCTAATTGGATGCTAATGGAAAGGTATCTTGATCAGTCTGCAGTCTCATTCATAATGTGATCATTATCTGTGACATTACATAACTGTGGTATTTGGTAGTGTCAGTGGAGACGACAACCGCCATCTCTGTGGGGGAACAAAGGGGGGGGGGGGGGGGGGGGGGGGGGGTGCGCACCCCTGCACCTCCCCTCTGAATCCGCCCCTGAGGTGTCTGCCAATATACAGGAAATGTTGCTGACATAACAGACAATCTGTATTGAACACTGTTATTTGTACGTAGACTCAAGTAGAACTCTAAGGATAAAAGTTCAAAGCATTATATGTAAGCTTTCTATTGCCAAATCGTATTGCAATTGTCTCCAGTCTGGCTAGGCAATTTTTGATTGCAAAGTTTCTCTGCACGTTGTATACACTACTACATGACACAGGACTTGCATGATTGTCAATATATTGTACAATATTTGGTATAAGAAGGTTTATGCGAACAGTATTAACAATTCAATGACTGTTAGCAATACATTTATAAAACATTATGTATTCAACACTGTCAGGATAATTTATGGCAAAACAAATTTGTATATTTATTGACATTGACAGAGTATGTAAGTCCAAGTTGGGGATTTATATATTTCAGGATTAATGTGAAATAAATATGTTTTAATCGTGATCGTTTTGGGGTTATTTTTGGGATTTTCTTTTGTTTCCATACATCTACACATCTAAAGTCTGATAAATCCAGTGTACTGCCCTTGGGGATCAAGGAATCGATCCCGGATTCCCAGTAACACAACTCGGGACAAATCGTCTGTTTCCTTGAAAGGAGCCAATCAACGATCGCGTGTCAAAGGGGCATCCCCTGTCAAAAACATGACCCCATCGCTGGGTCTGCGCCCAGTCCAAGTCACGTGACCATGTCGCCAGCTCGCAACGCGCTCGCCATCAGTAGGCTAATTAGCCGCTTTAGACCCCCTTTAAATTCTTGAATCTTGCGTATGTGTATGGATCTTCGAATTAGAAATCCATGTTATTTGGATTAAACAAATAATTTTGTTATGTTGGATGGCAGAATGAATTGGGCTTGTCCTGAAAACAAAGTACATAAATCTGTACCTTTGCATATCCGATATATATAAAAAAAAAAATTAAAAAAGAATTATAATTGTTCATTATCTAAATGGCATGTTTTCTAAAATCTACCTAAATAAAAACTGGGTAAGTACTCATTTTCCTACCTTAGCATGAAGAGGTGTCTCTCCTGTAAGAATGTCCCGGATACTCTCCACTGTAAACTCTTCGACCTCCCAAAATCCTTGCATATCTACAAGCCAGTGGCCACCAATCTTAGCAAAGTGGAACTGAAAATAAGGTATCCTCTTTTATTTAGTTATTTTCAAAAACTAAAAGAAAGCAATTTCACATACATTACCTTTTTCGGTAGACAATGTTCACATGGCTAATGTACAATGGTTCTCTGGATGGGAACTCTCGCTCTATGGGATTATTGAGAACACTGGCTCGTTGAGTGGAAGATTGGCTCTGTGGAGCGGAACATTAACTTTGGAATAGGAGCACGATGTCTATCTACAGATGCAACAATGGACCTATGAAGGGAAAGCCGAATCTCATATTGGTTATTAGAGTAACAGACGGTATGTGAAGGCAGTTGGGCAAACCCGTCTTTTACATGCATGCATTACTGTATATAATTTGTCAAAAAAATCTTGAATTAGCTTCTTCAAAAATACGTTAGAAAAAGTGTACATGCTGAAAGATATTTGATTAGGGAAAATACAAAAACAATCTTATATAAAATCAGTTACAACTAACTTGACAACGCTAAAGTGTAAATAACTCGAACCTACCCCTTTCGTGTGTGACCCCTCTGTTTTGGCGTCTCTGTGTGACGCCTCTATTTTGGCGTCTGGTTTCTTGGTTTCGCTTTTGACTGAGAACATTGGTTTCTTGGTTTTGCTTTCGACTGAGATCATTGGTTTCTTGGTTTCGCTTTTGACTGAGAACCGTGTACTAATCACATCATCATCTTTATACGCAGAAATGAAACCATTGCCGAGTGACGATTTTCCATGACCAGTAAGACCGATAAGAAGAATTGTCGAGTTCTTGTGTTTGTCCGTTTTAGCCTTTATGCGAGTCCTCAGTCCGTTTAGCTCCTGGGTGTTCAAAATAACCAGAGTAAGTTTAGGTCAAATCATTTTTCTCAAGTAAATCTGTTCTTAAAGAGAGAGGTTATATCGGGTATTTTTGTGGAAACAAAATTCGAGGGTACATTCCTCTTTACACATATTACCTTATAAAACATGAGTATTACATGGCCGGGTTGAAACATAATATTTATTACTGAGGGTTACATTTCGATGACTTTATATTTGACACTCACATAAAGACTAGCACACAGGGGCTTGTATTGCTTAAAACAAACAGTTCCTACATGTATGTTCAATAAATAAGTAAAGGTATGTCGCATCGTAGTAATGAACCTAGGAACTGTTTGTTTTCAGCAATACAAGCCCCTGTGGACTAGCACAAGTATGTTAACAATAACAACAATCAGAAGTGAAGTCATTCATCAGCACTGCGAGTGTGTATAACTTTGCTACGGCTAAACGCGACATTGTTGTTCAGTCTAAAGATAATTTAGTTGTTATTTTGTATAAAATAACGAGTTTTATTATATAAAAAAAATTGAATAAGTAAAAACATGTTTTACCCATTTCACGTAAGCAGAAAAACTGCGGATACTCTCGATAGAATTCTCACTTGAACGCGTTTCTATAGAAACACATAAAACTCATGTTTGTTGTGTATTTATTAAAGGGGTTGTAACAGGAAACTAGCAAAAAGTGATCGAAGCTCACTAATAACCCAGTACACTTCATGTTTAGTCTCAGATGTCTGGGGAAAAAATCATATGGATCATTACAAAATAATTTTAACATGATTTCATGAAGCGTCATGGCGCCGACTTCATCTAGACAGGTGGCCAGATTGGCTCGGTCTGGACAATCGACTGGTCATGCCAAGCACTTGGTTGCGCAGATCTTTCTTTCCTTCTTCTTACGCTGATACCTCTCTCTTTACAGTTATTAAGGATTCAGCACTAAAGTGCTGAATCCTTATTGTTATTGGCGTGTTTTATTATTATTCCACGGATTTTGTGAACACGACTTCTACAAGAAGGAATGCAGCTAATACTACCAAACTTTGCAAGATGATCCCTTACTGCGTAGTTTCATGCCGAAGCTTTTGGGCCCAATCGGCTAAACCATTGGAGGTCCAGTTCGAATCTAAATTTCGATTTTTAACATGGCAAAATTCTTCAAAAGGCAGCTAGAGACTTGCAACTTTTCTAAAAAGATGCGCATTGACAGTGCGAGAAGAAAAGTAAATCATGACGATGTTGTTGGTCACGTGGTTTCGCCGCCATTTTGATTTTAGACACTTTTCAAAATTTCCCGAACCCATGCACCTTTGACAATCTTCTTCTCTGAAGATAAAAGCATAAGAAAGCTCACATTTTTACATACTGTAGCTGATATATTGCTCACTAACATGACCTCACGGATTTTGCAAATTCGCTATACTTTTTGCACAGTGTGTATTTGAAATCTGGTCATTCTGAAGAAAACGCAAACTTCAAAGGGACATAACTCAAAAACCTTCTCGTCGAATTTCATGATTTTTTTCAGGGGAGTAAGATAATACTATGGGCATTACAATTAATAAATAAAATCGCTCGCGAACAGTCATTTCTGTTCACAATTTGATAAAAACTGAAAATGTACTGATATTTCGGAATTTTGATGGTGTGCGTCTTTCAAAATCTTCTTCTAAATCACGGCAACACATACAGCTATGTGTGATAGCTCATCTGAAAGCTAAGTGAATTTAGAAAAAAGTGATCTCGCCAGATTTTTTAATTTTGACCTTGAATTCGAGAAATCTGCCCTTCAATATGGACATTTTTAAAGAAGCCGTTTTTCGTCTCAATGTTCAAAGGGGCGTTACTCTGTAACAAATTAACTTATATCAAAGTTACTGACTTCAATCTCGTTCTCATAAGAAGCTTAACAATTCTTTAAAATATCATTATCATATAAAAGTGGATAGTTTGGGCACAATTTGGACAAGAAACAAATAATTGAAATTTCGTGATTTTGAGAATTGTCGAGGGGTACTTTCTTAGGAGAATTTTCGATAGTAAACAACTGAAGATACCATTATGTTTTATAGCTAATGTTGAAGTAGAGATGTCATTTATGTAGGATAATAATTATCTAGCAAGTGTCAGTATTAGTTTACGTGTGACAAGTCAAAGGAGACTGACATTTTTAAAAAATCGCCATTTTCAGCAAAGTTGAAAGATTCAAACCTATCTAATAAAGATATGGAAATTGAATTTACACCTTCGGATGCGTAATGTTAAGAAGAACAACTTTTCTGTTGAACCCTTTCATCAAAAAGTTGATAGTTAAGCTCTGAACATCACAAACGTTGTGATTTAAGCATTTTTGAGTATTTTCTTGAATATTCAAAACAATATTTCTCATTAATTATGTATGCAATCTATATGATGATTATATCTACTTAAGTGGAAATACAAGCACAACATTTTCTATGGTACACCTTAGTATGAAAATATTAACCGTTTTATCTTAATCATGAGATCATTAATGTAATGTAGTCCATTAGTGTGTAATTTTTCCATTTTCACTTAGAGACACGGGCAAAACTTTCAAAATAACTCTTCAGACTTGCAGCTTGTTTTGAACGATGGACAATGTCAATGACATTCAAAATGAGGATGTAGTGTCTTCATGTACATGTTGGTCTATTTCATAAGCTCAATGGATTTGTCTGTACTGGCTGAGTGAATGGTACATTCCATACTGGTAGTTGTTGTACTCCCGGCATAGGTTCACTCTAAATGGGAGAATCATAATTATTTCGCTAATAGGCCTATACTTTAACAAATCGTTACACCACTTTGAAGATATTTGCATCTAAGCGATGCAACTTAGATTTATATGCAGCTGAATCATTGGGGAATAACAAGTAACATTAAATAACTCCTAATGTCCTGTTTAAAGCTACCTTTCAAGGTATGGTGGCGTTGAACATGTGAACAAGTTGGATATGATGAGGATTTTATTGAAGCGTCATGTCGAAGAGTTGTTTCCCCTTGATCACCCTACAATGCTGTGAGCAGCAACTTAACACTCATCAGAGGGACGCAATACCACCCTAACTGAGAAAAGGGCCATTAACACGATAATTTATATGACTAATGAGTTTTAAATACAAGTTTATCAAATTTTACTTTTATTTTGATGTGTGAACAGGAAATTCACACTTTCCTTTTGACTTACATTGCGTTGTTGGGGGTCTGGACTGTTATATATGGTGATATTGTATGGAGAAGAACTGAATATTGCCGAAAATGAACAATTTGAAGACAGTTGATTCAGTGTAGTGACGATATATATGTAAAAGTAGTCCTGGTCGAAAACGATTAACGCACATCTATCAGCCAAAGAAAAAGACAAATCTAGGTTGATTATGCTTGAAAGATCTGTGCATGTAAATCGGACTGTAGTTTCGGTTCTTCAAATATTTCATATGATTCACATTTAGTGTAATGCACACAGACATTGGTATGCAATTTGTTATCTTTACATAATAGAGAATTATTAAGGAACGTATCACGAGTCAACGAATTAACACTTCATTCATTCATTCATAAACAAGATTTTACTATTGTCATATGCTAATTCCATATAAGGCAATGTGTTATCAATGAAACTACGCTCGTTTTAAGCAAGTCTTTCACACAGTATACCTATTGTAACCATTCAATGCGTATTCTAAAACCAGCTAAGGCTAACGGATTTGAGACATCATTGTCTCGTATCGACAGACATTTATTCTGCCGTTTCTCATACTTTAAAGCCCTCTTCTACATCTTCATTGTCCGTGCATTTCTTAACTATTTCAATTCTATTCCTTCTCTTTTCTTTTTATTCAAACAGTATTATCTTATCATATTCTACCCAACCAGTACACCAATTGCTCCCTTTTGAAAATAGGTCTGAAACAACCAATTCCGGTCCATTCATTTACGTAAGTACACGCTCACACCATTGTATATTGTCACACAATTGTTCGATTTTAACATGTAAACTTTGGTTCTCAATAATCCTAGAGATATGCTAGAGACTTGAATCTTGTTTTAAAAAAATACGCATCAACATAGAACAGATGTTTTAATTGACAATTGTCACAATCGTAGTGTGTCTTTGTTTACTCATAACTCAACAATGCCTAATCATAGAACGCTGTAATATACATTACCAGAATGGGAAAGGATTGTTTTTAATGGGGAATGTATAATTAGTTAGATAATTAACATAACCAATGTGCTTTAAGAATTCTATCTTGATCAATTGCGATTTTCATTTTGAACTGTAAACAAAGGGGGTAAATCCTACGTTCGTTTTACATGATGGACAGGTAGAGGCTGCTGTAGCTTAATGCTTTTAACGATCTTCGTGCAACTTTCAAGAATGACTGCTGATATGATGTACTTACTAGGAAATTAATCAAATACGTGCTGAATCCTTTTATCGTCACTTGTGACTATATTTTTCTTTACTTTTTATGCTCTCTTGCATACCTTTACCACCTGTTCACAAGGATATCCTTCCTGATGAACTTATCTCTAATTTCTGCTGGCTTTCTCGGTGCTCTCTTGCACTCATTCATCTACTTTACTCGGCTTCCAAGATAGCGGTGGCCCATGTGGTCAATCCAGTGAAGCATTGGCAACGCTTTAGAGGAGTATATCATCCTGTTATCCCCGGTGCTGTCAGCTGGAGACCCGCTGACGTACAGCAGGGCCCTTGTTGGTGCTCAACTAACTCTAAAAAGATTCCGCTCTTCTACTTCTACCATAGGTACCATGATATTCCCTCTTCTCTCACTTTCAAATTCTATCAAACCAGCTTCTCAAAAACCTAAAAGCAAATCAAAACTCAGGCCAGAAATCAAACTCCAAATCTGATAACAAAACCAAAAACAAAAAAGTGTTTGCCACTAACATGGCAATGTCCCCCGCCGATAACATTGAGTTTAAAAGACACATTATTTGGTCAAAATGAGCTACTTCATATATTGCATTATTGGTTAAAAGTGTCACAATGATCATCAAATTTGAAGACTTTTGGTGCTCGGGTTCATGAGATATTGATAACAAGAGTACGAAAAGTGGTCAAAGTGTCATAGTCACCGGGAAAATAATGTCAAGGTCACTAAAATCGACTTGTGTCTGCGTCTTCCCAAAGTGTAGGCTGACACCTAATTTGAAGACTTTGGATGGAACGCGAGTTCAAAAGTGGTCAAAGTGTTGTGGTGACCTTGAAAATAAGGTCAAGGTCACCAAAATCGACTGGTGTCTGCGTCATCCCACAATATAGGCTGACACTAAATTTTAAGGCTTTGGGTCCAACCAGTCATGATATATCGCGTTAAGAAGGGTTAGAAAAGTGGTCAAAATGTCGCGGTGACCTTGAAAATGAGGTCACGGTCACCAAAATCGACTTGTGTCTGCGGCTTCCGCCAGTAAAGGCTGACACATAATTTGAAGACTTTTGATGCACGCTTCATGAGATATCGCGTAAACAAGAAATGTGACGTACTGACGGACGTACGGACGCCGCTGAATTCATAGTCTCTCGTTCTGCGTTGCGGCAGGGGACACACAAACAAGTCGCATCCCCAAAGGCCAAAGGAACGCAGTTGAGATCGACAACAAGTTTGGATCTCTTGACTTTGGGTCTGAGGATGTTCAAATGGACAATTCAGACGCAACATCTCGTAGAAACTCGCCCATGAAGGCAGAGGGGTCGGTCCTCAGATGGACGCGTTTCTCCAATAAAACTTCCAACATGAGGCTTTTAATATTTTATTATTTTATCCTCGCATTTATGGCGATTCTCCAGTGAACTTGTCGAGGCTTTAAGGTCAATTTTAACATATTGGGCTTCTTACCAAAAGTATAACCCCCAAGCTATTTGCCTTCAAGAAACGCATCTTAAAGAATCTAATACGGTCGCAATGACTCCATTCACTATATACAATTATGTCTCCCCTTCTGTTGATAGGGCAAAAGGGGGTACATCAATTTTGATACGAGATGGAATTATCCAAGAGGTGTCAAACAAAACCGTCCTCTTTCCTAGTTGCTATGACGTAGCACATCCTGAAATAGCAACTTGCGGTTGTTTCAAACTCTGGACACCACCTTCCGCAGAATCGCGTGTTTACATTAGATTTCATATGATGGTTATATAGACAGATTTTGTTTTATTTCGTTTCACAGACTTTTAAAATTAAGGATCCTATTAGGCAAAAGATGAGTTTGCTAGTTTCCCTGGTTTTGTAGTTATTGTACGAAATAGGGGTGTCAGTTACTTACCTATTAAAGAATTAACGTAGATAACTGGCGCAGGGCTCGAGCTAAACCGTGACACACAGTCAACCAACAAATAAGCGAATCTTGGAGAGGCTATGTCTCTAAGATCAACTCCAGAACACCTATTAGCAAAGTCTTGAATATGATTAGTATAATTAAAGGCAAAGGTTTAAAATCTTCAATAAAGCATGTTAAGGTCAATGGTGACCTTCTCACATCAAAATCTGACATAGCCAATAAGTTGGCTGAAACAATCTCTAAAACATCTTCATCTTCAAAGTATGTCCCTGCTTTCCAAAAGTACCATAAGGTACAGGAAAAACGATTATAATGAGCACTTCTCCTTGTCAGAGCTTAAAACTGCACTCTATACAGCAACTGGTCCTGATGAAATCCACTATCAGCTTCTTAAACATTTACCGGAACCTTGCGTTGATGTTCTACTTCAGATATTTAATCAAATATGGGAAACGGGTGAATTTCCATCTTTTATCAAGACCTGGGCGTCCCACAAGGTAGCATTATATTTGTCATTATTTAGCATCAAAATCAACAGTCTGGCCAAAGTTTTAAATGACCATGCAGATCTTGGTTCACTGCAGAGGCAAAAATATGCCATTAATCGAGCGCCAGTTGCAACTCTGCCTCAATAAAATACATAAATGGTCGATGGAAAACGGCTTCAAATTTTCTAAAGCCAAAACATCTTGTGTGTATTTTTTCAATCGGTGCAAAATGAAACTAGATCCAGAATTACTTCTGGATAAAACTCCAATCAAAGTCGTTCCTGAGGCCAAGTTTCTTGGTCTGACTTTTGATAGTAAATTACCGTTTATCCCGCACATCAAAAACCTTAAAGATAACTAGGATTGCCACAGGCAATACTTAGGTCTTCAAGACTTCTGCTTGACCTTTAACTCTATGTTGGACTCTCGGTTATTCACCTGTATGACCGCTTTAAAAGGAGCTATCAAACATATCTCTATCTTCAATAGTTTTTTTACAAAACCTTTTCAAGATATCCCTCTGTAAATGGAACAATCGTTTATTAGTGGACCCCACGTGATCTTTCTCATGATTAAGATAAAATGGTTAATATTTTCATACTAAGGTGTAACATAGAAAAAGTTGTGCTTTAATTTCTGCTAAAGTAGATGTATAATCATCATGAAGATTGCACACATAAGTAATGTGTTTTGTTGTTCTGAATATTCAAGAAAATACTAAAAAATTCTAAAATTTGGACCCCTAGACAACGTTTGCGATGTTCGAAACTTAACTATCAACTTTTTGATGAAAGGGTTCGACATAAAAGTTATTGTTCTTGAAAATCAGAAGGTTTAACTACAATTTCAATATTGTAATTAGTTAAGCAGTTTCACATGTAAACTATGACAGATACATGATTGAAATTTATTCTTCGTAATAAAGAACATCTTTGCTTCAAAAAGAGGTATTACACATAATTGTGTCTGCAGTGGTTTACGATCGAAAATTCTCCAAAGAAAGTATCCCTCGAAAAGTCTTAAAATCACAAAATTTTACTTTTTGGGGAATAAGTCCAAATTGTGCCCAAACTATCCAACTTTTATATGATAATGAATATGCTATAGATTTCTTAAGCTGGTTATTATAAAGAGATTTCTATAAATAACTTTAACTTAAGTTTATCCAAGACAGAGTTATGTCCCTTTGAACATGCAGCCGAAAAATGAACATTTAAAAAAGGACGATATTCAAGGGCAGATAATACAAATTCTAATTGGATATTAAAAATTCGAGTTCCAACATTCTTTTCGAAATTCATTTTGCTTTTCAATGAGCTACCACACAGAGTTGTATGTATTGCCCGAATTTAGTAGAAGATTTTTGAAGACGTGTACCCTCAAAAGCGCGAAAGTACACCAAATTTTCAGTTTTTGCAAAATAGCAAAAAATCTTTTATTACGGCCGAAAACTGCTATATGCTTAATCGATTGGGGATGTTGTTGCCCACGTTTTGGTGAAGGTTTTGTGAAAATATATTGATTAGTTTTCATACTATTGGGGTTTAAAGTTTTAACTTCAAGGGGAGATAACTCAAGAAAGAAGTCGAAAATTAAAAATCGGCCGACGTACAGAGCTAGTTTTTCAGATACACTATCATCCCTGATTGTTCATGCAAATCGATTCAGCCATTACTTCAGAATCCGTATCACAAAAAACGTGCAAATAATAATAAGAACTAGGATTGCCACAGGCAATACTTAGGTCTTCAAGACTTCTGCTTGACCTAGAACTCCATGTTGGACTTAGGGTTATACATCTGTTTCTCTGCTTTAAAATGAGCTATCAAACATGTCTCTATCTTCAGTAGTTTTTTTTACAAAAATTCCCCAAAGAAGGTACCCCTCTGAAACAGGAAAAATCACATATTAATGGACCCCTACATTACATTTCTCACGATTAAGACAAAATGGTTAATATTTCCATACCAAGGTGTAAAATAGAAAATGTTGTGCTTTAATGTCCACTTAAGAAGATGTAATCAGCATTTAGATTGCATACATAATTAATGCGTTATGCTGTTATGAATATTCAAGAAAATACTCAAAAATGCTTAAATTATGACCCCTAGACATCGCTTGAGATGTTCGAGGCTTAACTATCAACTTTTTGATGAAAGCGGTCAACATAAAAGTTGTTCTTCTTGAAATTGTGCATACGTTTGTGTATGCAAAATTTCAATAGCGTAAGAAGTTAAGCAGTAATGATCCTTTAAACATGGCTGAAAATGGCGAGTTCTGAAAAATGGCAATCTTCTATGACTTGTCACACATAAACTATGACAGAAAAATGTTTTAAATTTATTTACCTTAATAAAGGACATCTCTACTTCAGGATGATATATTAAACATAATTGTAACTTCAGTGGTTTACAATGGAAAATTCTACAAAGAAAGTACCCCTCGAAAAGTCTCAAAATCCCAAAATTTTACATTTTTGGAAATACGTCCAAATTGTGTCGATACTATCAACTTTTACATGATAATGATATATTGTGGAATTGTTTAACTAGTTATATCGAAGAGATAGCCGTAATTTACTTTGACATAAGTTGATTTGTAACAGAGTTATGCTCCTTTGAACATATACCCTAAAAACGCTCTTTTAAAAAAAGGTCAATATTCAAGGGCATATTCGTGAAATTCGAGGACGAAATTCAAAATTCGGAAAAGATCAAGTTGTTGTACATTCATTTAGCTTTCGGATGAGCTATCACACATAGTTGTATATATTGCCGTGATTTAGGAGAAGATTTTTGAAGACGCGTACCCATAAAACCGCGAAAGTTGAGAAAATTTTAAGTTTTTTCGAAATAGCAAAAAATCTATTATTACGGCCGAAAACCGCAATAGGCCTAATCAATGGGGAATGTTGTTGCCCACATTTTGGTGAAAGTTTTATGAAAATATCTTTATTTGTTTTTGAGCTATTAAGGTTTAAAGTTTTGACTTCAAGGGCAGATAACTCAAGAAAGGAGACGAAAATCAAAATTCGGCCGACGTACAAGGCGAGTTTGTGTTACAGGCTATCATCCCTGAAAATTTCATGCAGATCAGTTCAGCCGTTACTTCAGAATCCGTTTAACAAAAAACGTACAAATAATAAGAAAGAAAAAACCGGATAATAACAATAGGTCTTCCAGACATTCGTCTTGAAGACCTAAAAACCGGATAATAACAATAGGTCTTCCAGACATTCGTCTTGAAGACCTAAACATCCAGATAATAACAATAGGTCTTCCAGACATTCGTCTTGAAGACCTAATAAAAATCAGGATGATAACAATACGTATTCGAGACATACGTCTTGAAGTCCTAAATACTCAAAGGCATTAGACCTGTTAGAGGTCGTTTCACATAATGGGGTGGAGATGAAGAAACTCTTAATCTCTATCGATCACTCATCCGCTCCAAACTGGATTATTGATCAAAAATCTATGGATCTCTCCGACCCTCTTATATCAAAATGCTAGATAATTTCCACCACCAAGGTCTCAGGCTTTGTCTTGGGGCATTCGACTGTTCAAAGCCCTTATGTTGAATATCGGTGCAACTCTCTTCAATATATAACTAAACTTTTATCCAACTCTTCTAATCCCGCATAGAACTGCGTTTTCAATCCAGAATACCAGCAGTTATAACTCCTTACTCCGCCTCACCCCTGAAGATTAGGATATCGACCTCACAATAATAGCTGAGCACGGATTGCTTGCCACTTCGCCATGGCAGGTGGTCAGGCCCTGTCTACTAAACTTATACAGACCAATTAATATTCCAACATTCCAACAGGCATTTTTTGAGGTACGCGATTTTTTCGCAGGCTATAAACCAATGTACACTGACAGTTGTAAGGATGGACCCACAGTTGCAGCAGCAACTGTCAACTCCATTAACAACAGATGCTTCAAGGCTGCATGGTGGCAGCAGCATCTTTACTGCAGAAGCTAAGGTCATCCTGAAGGCCGTCCATCACATTAAAAACTCAACTCCCGATAATTATACCCCCGCTACGAAGTAGTCGGGGGTATATAGCGGTCAGCACGTCCGTGCGTCCGTCCGTCTGTCCGTCCTTCCGTCCGTCTGTCCGTCCTTCCGTCTGCCCGTTCGTCCGTAATCATTTCGTTTCTGGAGCAGAACTCGAAAACCGTTCATGATATCTTCCTGAAACTTTGCATGTGTATTACCAACTAACTGAAGTGGTGCCTTTTGATATTTTCAGATTTCTGAAAATTTTATTTTTGGTCGTTTCCATAGAAACATTTTGAAGTTGGACTTTGTTCAGAGACAGGTTCGTTTCCGGAGCACAGCTCAAAAACCGTTCATCATATCTTCCTGAAACTTTGCATGTGTATTACCCACTAACTGAAGTGATATTTTCAGATTTGTTTTGAAAAAATAATTTTTTTTTTGTTTCCATAGAAACATGAGAGGGATGTTGTTTGTTGTTCATTTTGACTGCTTCTGGAGCAGAAGTCTAAAACCCTTAACATACCTGAAACTCATCATCTGTAATACCCACTTACTGAAGTACGGTAGTAGATACACAAGTATCTGTCAAAGATGTTTTACAAATTTTGTGGAACCGGTGGGATATGTCATCTTCTGATGACTCTTGTTTTCCTAAGCTGAATACCTCATGCTGAAATAACATACACATTTGCTTTACAGTGTATGTTGACGTAATTGCATCAATGCATAATGATTCTTCCCAGAGCAAAGAAGTGGTTAGGGACAAAAAAAGCAACAAGTGTTACATGAATTATTCCTTTAATATGCGTAGATATTATCGAAACAAAGCAGTGTTTGCACGTTTTAAAGATATTATCACTAAATTGACTGCTTGAGAACAGAGAATTCGCTGGCGTACTGGTTAGCCTCTTGGACAAGAAATTCAGCAGCTTGAGTTCAAATACATATAATAATAACACTTTTTTTATTTTCAATTTGTTCATTTTATGTTCAAAATGTATTTTGTTCTCTATGTTAAACTTGATTTCTTTTTTTTTTCGTTTTGTTCGTCTAAAAAATTCATATTGTCAACACTGTCGAGATTAGTGTGCTGGTTACTTTTTTCAGTTCAGTTTCTTTGAATATTTCTCTACAAGTAAACAAAAAAATGATGTCATGAAACGTTCAGGTACGTTAGCCTGTATCCAAACTTAGTCTATGACATCGGCCGATTTTGGATTTTCAACTTCTTTCATGAGATTTCAATCCAATAAGTTACAAATTTAAATCACAGTATCTCGAAAAACTATGAAGTCAATTTCACAAAACTTTCACCGAACAAAGTACAGTAAGAACAGGTTGCTATGTCAACTGTATAGCAGAGGGAAAATTTAAAATACAACGTAGACACTTCAAACGTTGTTTTAAAAGATGTGCACCAGTTATACAAACAAACAAGTTAATCATGGCGAATTGTTATGTCACCCGGTTGAGGCGCTATTTTGATTTACAAGGAAATTTCGGAATTTTCAAAGTTTTGTTGGTGTGAGAGATAAATGTTACATTGGTAGTTTTGACAGAACAGTATCATTGACATTCTTCGATCAAACATGGAAGGGGGGTCAAGCGGAAGTCTGAAGCCCAAAGTACTGCCGCGGCAGTCCTAGTTATTATTATTAAGGATTCAGCGCTAAAGCGCTGAATCCTTATTATTATTGGCGTGTTGTTTTTTTTTTTTATTTGCACCAATCTTGTGTACAACTTTTAGCGAAAACGGCTACAGATAATACAACCAAACTTTACAGTCTGATAGCCCTTACTGAGCACACGCCAGGCGAAGCTTTTGGGCCTGATCGATTCAGTCATTAAAGGTCCAGTTCGAATCAAAATTTCGATTTTTAACATGGGAATTTTTTTCAAAATGCACTTACAGACTTCGAATTTTTTTAAAAAGATGCGCATTGACAATTCGATCAAAAAAGTAAATCGCAGTGAAATCGTAAGTCACGTGGTTTAGCCGCCATCTTGGATTTTGTAACTTTTTCAAAATTTCTGACCCCATGTACCTTTGCGGAAACACCACTCCGAAGATATTAGCACCTAAGAGCTGAAACTTTATTTATACATAGCTGACACATTGGGGAATAACAAGTTAGTTCTTTTTTGTGCGAATTCCTAATACTTTTTTCACAGTGTCCTTTCAAAGTCAGGCAATTTTTTAAAAATGCAAACTTCATCGGGACATAACTCAAATACCTACCTATCGAATTTTATGATTTTTTCAGGAGAGTAACATTGGACTATGGTCTTTATGAATCAATCATAAAATCGCTCGCGAACAGTCATTTCCGGTCATAATAAAGAACAACTTTAACATGGGAATTTTTTGAAAAATGCACTTAGAGACTTGAAACTTTTTGCAAAAGATGCGCAAGAACAATACAAGCAAAAAGTAAATCATGACATATTCGATGGTCACGTGGTTTAGCCGCCATTTTTATTTTCTTTAAATTCGTCTGATTTTGACATGTTAAATTTGGGTCTAAATAGTCCCAGTGACACACTAGAGACTCGCAACTTGTTTTAAAAGATGCTTAATAACTAGACAAGCAAAATATGTTACCATTGCGGAGTCGTAGGTCACGTGGTTTCGACGCCATATTTAAATTTTAACGTTTTCAAATGTTTTGACCCTGTGCATTTTTGCGGAAACACCACGCCGAAGATATTTGCATCTGAGAGCTGAAACATAGATTTATAAGCAGCTGAAGCATTGGAGAACAACAAGTTTCATATCTTATCAGCGAACTCCTATTAACTTTTTCATAATTATCTTTCAAAGTATGATAACTTTGAATGTTTACCTAGGTTCTTAAAAAAACTAATTTTCTTATTTCTCCAAATATATACATTTTACAGAGCAATAAGTTATACCAGTTCGAGTTAAAATCTATTCTACGCGTAATGTGAGGTAAAACCTGTTCGAAATTCATATGATATTTATACAATAGTCGATTTAGAAGATTTTGCAAGTGTAAAGAATCATGCTAAGACACGAATAACCGGACAACAGTCTCAACACTGTCTGGTTCATCGTGGCCTTACTGGAATTCTTTAAAATTCTTATTTCTCCAAAGATACACATGCTATTAAGCTTTAAGTCATGCCAGTTCGAGTGGAAATGTATTCTACGCGAACTGAGATATACATACTGGAAGGAATTCATATGATATTTACACACTAGTTGAATTAGATGATTTTCAAGTGAAAAGACTCTTACTTAAACTCGAATAACCGGACAACAGTATCGACAATGTCCGGTTCACCGTGGCCTCCCGGAAACCTTTAAAATTCTAATTTCTCCACAGATATACATGCTACTATGTACTCAATCATACCAGTTCGAGTGAAAAGCTATTCTGCGCGAACTGAGAGATACATCCTGGAAAAAACTCATACGATATTTACACTGTAGTCGATTTAGATGCACCAAGTCACAAGTCAAGCTCAGAAACCGGCTCCAGATCCGACCTTTTCAGTTCAGCTAAACTGTGACGTCAGTTTTACGGCTCGAAACATCAACGTGTTCCTTAAGTGAAATTGTCGGTTTTGGATCCGCTTTTTGAGTTTTTTTCCATGTTTCAGTTGAAGCCGTGGGGCCTTCTGTTTTGGGGTATACCCCTATCCCCCAGTCTGAAGCATTGGGGAATAACAAGTAACATTAAATAACTCCTAATGTTAAATATGTGAACAAGTTATATGATAACGATTTTATTGAAGCGTCATGTGGATGAGTTGCTTCCCCTTGACCATCCTACGATGCTGTGACAACATTATCTCATCAGAGAGACGCAATATCAACTGGGGAAAAAGGGCCATTAGCACGATAATTTATATGACTAATGAGTTTTAAACATAAGTTCATCAAATTTGTCTTTCATTTTGATGTGTGAACAGGATATTCACACTTTCGTTTTGGCGTACATTGTGTTGTTGGGGGTCAGGCCTATTATATATGGTGCTATTGTATCGAGAAGTACTGAATGTTGCCGAACATAACCAATTTGAAGACAGTCGACTCAGTATAGTGACGATATATATGTAAAAGTAGTTCTGGTCGAAAACCGGACACTGCATCACGATTAACGCACATGTATCAGCCAAAGAAACAGACAAATCTAGGTTGATTATGCTTGAAAGATCTGTGCATGTAAATCGGACTATAGTTTCGGGTCTTCAAATATTTTATATGATTCGCATTGAGTGTAATGCACACAGACATTGGTATGCAATTTGTTATCTTGTTATCTTTATCTAATAGAGAATTTTTAAGGAACGTTGCACGAGTCAACGAATTAACACTTCATTCATTCATAAACAAGATTTTACTATTGTCATAGTACGCTAATTCCATATAAGGCAAGGTGTTTTTTTCATCCGCCAAAAGAGTTCCTTGTCCATCATTCATACATTACGCATGTGGCAATTGATTAACAAACTTATCAATGAAACTAAGCTCGTTTAAAGCAAGTCTTTCAAACAGTATACCTATTGTAACCATTCAATGCGTATTCTAAAACCAACCAAGGGTAACGGATTTGAGACATCATTGTCTCGTATCCACAGACATTTATTCTGCCGTTTCTCACACTTTAAAGCCCTGTTCTACATCTTCATTGTCCGTGCATTTCTAAATTATTTCAAATATATTCGTTCTCTTTTCCTTTTATTCAAACATTATTATTAAATGGTATTCTACCTCACCAGTACGCCAATTTCTCCCTTTTGAAAATAGGTCTGAAACAACCACTTCCGGTCCATTTATTTACGTAAGTACAGCTCAAACCATTGTATATAGTCACACAATTGTTAGATTTTAACACGAAACTTTGGATCTCAATATTCCTAGAGATATGCTAGACACTTAATTAAAACAATTGAAACTGCTGAATCCGTTTGTCGTCGCTTGCGACTATATTTATTATTATTATTATTATTATTATTATTATTATAGTAGAACATTTGAGAAACACTTGAAATGATCTGGCTGCAAGATTTGTTTGCATTCAGTCAGACTACATTAGATCTGAAAATAGAACAAGTACAAAATGCAGAAATTCATTTGATAAAATCACAAAAATCGTTTTAATTTGGCACTGTTTGTCTCCTATTAGTGTAGCAGATGTATGCAAAGTTTGAAAATAATTTGGTTAATATTCATTCTGTTTTAAGTCGTTAAACGGAATTCTTGTTCTTACCACACAACCCCGTACGGTTGGTTGGAGGTATAATTAGGAGATCTCTCAAAATGGAAAACACATGTTACAAAACTAATCGGGTCGTGTAATGGTCTGTTTTACCCTCTTAATGATGCATCATCAGCGTTCGTGAAATTGGCTTAGAATTCACGAGGTTGCGATTGCGGACTGTTTTTGTCGCATACCTTATGAAATAATGATCCGATTGTGACCATTTATAGCCCATTTTGTAGGGAAATCATTAAGCTGTCGTATCGTAGTCATCGACTGGGTCATAACAAAAATTGATGCGAAATATGAGTTTGAATGAGCATGGGGTGGTTTCGTTGTTACATCCCTTTCCCTTTATGTAGTAATAGGGTAGGTTCTTTATAGGTACATGTCCTTCAAACGCTGTTTCTAAGCGATACACGCCCCTGTGGTTGAATTCATCGGTCATGGACTGTGGGGATCAATAAAAGGCTGGGGTCATTTTAGGATGGTACTATGCTTCAAACGTGAACATCATTGATTTACAATTTTAAGCTTGATGTAATCATATAGATATAGTGAATAAATTTGATGGTGGATTTGAGCATACAAAATATGCAGAAATTTGTGCTGCAGTACCTAGAACGAGTCTCAAGAAATAAAAAGAATTTGTCCGTTGATTCTGTAAATGAATTGATATGAATAATATGAAATTAACACACATAGGTAATAAATTGCAATTTGAAACGTTTAAACTTTTAGCAATGTTCCAATATGTATTATTGTGATTGTTACGTGACATTAAATAAAGTATTCACAGGGAATTCATTTACAAATTTAGACGGATTTAATGTTAGATTTGCACATTACCCAATATGTGATCTTAGCTGAAAACTCAAACGAAAGAGGGAGGGAGAAAGAAGTTAACAGAGTCAACTTGAACTTTCAAGTTGGTTACATAATGACACAAATCTCAAAAGGAACCATATTAATTAATCTAATTATCATTGAATATGAAATAATGTGAACGCCAGCTATTACGCACTCTCTTTCATTTAGATGTTCGATGAAGACCTTTGTTCTAAATGGGCCATATTTCTAGGTTCTAGCAAAATGGCCCAGCTGCGTACCACAAACGATATCACTGCTTTTTATCCAATAAAATCACTTTCAATGACCTATCAACCGAGTTACTTCAAAGAATTTAGCATTTGAGTTTACGGGGTCTTTGTAAATATGTCTCAAATAAATGATAAATGATAAACTTTTGTCATGTGTTTGCCTCTTCTTTATTTATCAGCATGTATATGGTCTATTGTTATAAACATTCAAACGGAATACATCGAATAAAACTTATTAAACGAGACAAACCGTCTTTGGCAAATGTCATCTTTACAACGACGTAGCTGATTGTATTACTCACTTCTAATGCAAGCAATCAGGATTCTCCATTTCCAGCCGAGAAACTGGTCGCATTATAACAGAGGTTACGATAGGAAAGGGAAAACGTATATTGTGGTTAGAGAATGACCATTACAATGTTTATACTTATCAACGGCAGGTGATATTCCCCACATGCTGGTTATGTAACCCGTGTTTTCGTTCGTCTGTAAATTCATGTGTTAATTGTGTCAGATATTTCAGAGAGCAGGTTTAGTTAGTCACTTTGGCCATATGAACCAGGATACAGTTTTGAATCAATTTGAAGAAAAATGTATCTCGAATCTAAATAAGTCATAAAATCAGCATATCATAAGCGCATTTGTCTACAACTGACACCCCCGTGGCACCAGGTGTTGAAAGCATAACGTCAATAAAAGATATATCTAAATATGATATATAGGTTTAATTTACTTCTACATCAACGCTTATATCTACATCTACATCAACGCCTATACCTACATCTACATCAACGCCTATACCTACATCTACATCAACGCCTATACTGTCATCTACAACAACGCATTTATCTACATCTACATAACTGTCTATATCTACATCTACCTCTTAGGGTTTTTGTACTTGGAAATCAAAGCCCATTATGCATTTAAGGTGCAAAGATCCGCTATCTTAGCATGGAAAATCGAGGGAGATACTGCAAGGCTTAAATCGGCCAGTGATGGAGACTGGCAAGAGTTATGCCTTATATTGGGAAGTTGACACCTACCATGATTCAATATATGTTCAGGATTGAATATACACAGTGATGGTAGGCATAGATTGTAGTTTCCCAAGTTTTGTCGTTATGATCGTCACGGATGTCTTTGTATTCTAATATATTTCATGTTAGTACTTGAGTTCAGTAGAGACCAACCTATCGACATTTGTCTATAACCTTACATTTCTAGATATCATAATTTATTATTTACACATAAAAAAAAACGTTGTCGTTTATGGCAGAATTAAAGCAAAATTTATTTTCTCGTATTGGTTTCTGAAATTCATATCAAGTTTAAGCTAGAAATAATGCCTATCAGCGGATGAAACCATGCACATTTTCCGGTCAAGACGTCACAAAGATGTTCAACAAAATGATTACAAAACAGATAACTTGTATTATGGGAACTAAAGGTCGCATGTAGAAAGTAAACACATCACCGTGGTCACTGGCATTTTCTCTCTTGAAAAATAGCAATTGAATTATATGTTTGGGAATACATACGCAAGACTTGTTAATTGACGCAAACATGTCTTTACCTTTTATAATCAATGCATATTTTTTAAACAAATTGGCTAAGGATACTTTAGGTTTGCTTTTCTTACTGAAGAAGAAGATAAAAATAGGATTTAAGAACTTGACCCCTGTGTTGGGTCACCAAATCTACAATTTAGAATCCCTATTGGGCAAGGAGTCTGTACACAGCATTTCAGCTTTCTAGACCTTTTGGTATTGAAGAAGAAGATAGAAATATATTGTTTAGGTTGTGACCCCTGTGACCTTATTTGTTGTCACGTTGTCACCAAATAAACAATTAAAAATCCAAAGTCTGTACACAAATTATCAGTTCTCTCGAGCCAGCAGCGGTTCTGGAGAAGAAGATGAAAAAGTGAAAAGTTAAGAGACGGATGGACGGTTGGATAGGGTTAAAATATTATTTTCGGCCTGTTTGTTACAATCTTTTATACATTTATACCGAAGTCAAACCGGTAGAGTATATGATTATATAAATTATAAAAATTATGAAATAATTATTGAAAATGTTTACTTTTCACTTTGTGAGAGGTATTGTTATGGGGTCGAAAACTACTGAAAGTATACTCATGGTAAAAATGGTTGACACCCCTTAACAGAAAATGGATTTTAGCAAATTAAATGCATAGATAAATATAGTCACAAGTGACGATAAAAGGATTCATCGCATATTTGATTAGTTTCCTATTAAGTACATCATATCAGCAGTCATTCTTGAAAGTTACACGAGGATCTGTAAAATCATTAAGCTACAGCAGCCTCTACCTGTCCATCATGTAAAACGAAAGTAAGATTTACCCCCTTTGTTTACAGTTCAAAATGAAAGTCGCAATTGATCAAAAGAAAATGCTTATAGCTCATTGGTTATGTTAATTATCAAACTGATTATGCTTTCAGCAGTTAGAGTAATCATTTCCCATTCTGGTAATGTAGTAAACAGCGTTCTATGATTTTGCATTATTGAGCTATGAGTAAACAAAGACACACTACAAATGTGACCATTGTCAATTTTGAAAGAAAGGAGAAACTGTCCGACTTAAAAGACCTGAGACCAAAATATGAGCTCTCTAATGCTTGTGTCTTCAGAGGAGAAGATTTTCAAAGGTGCATGGGGTCGGGAAATTTTGAAAAGTGTCTAAAATCAAAATGGCGGCGAAACCACGTGACCAACGTTATCGTCATGATTTACTTTTCTGCTCGCATTGTCAATGCGCATCTTTTAAAAAAGTTGCAAGTCTCTAGCTGCATTTTGAAAAGTTTGCCCATGTTAAAAAACGGAACTTTGAATCAAACTGGACCTTTAACGTTTGTGCCGATTGGGCCCAAAAGAAGCGGCATAAAACCAGACAGTAAGGGCTATGACCCTGCAAAGTTTGGTTGCATTAGCTGCATTCCTTCTGGTAGAAGTGCTGGGGACAAAATCCGTGGAAGAATAATAATAAAACACGCCAATAACAATAAGGATTCAGCACTGCACTTTAGTGCTGAATCCTTAATTAACATTGTTCGATATTATGGTATTTTCGACATTAAATGGCACAAACACATGATGTAATCTACATAATATTTGCCATGTATGTATTGTGTGCGAATGAGACTCCATGACAGATTTTGTGTATATTTTGGTTCAGTAAAACATTTTTTTGAAATGCAACTTTTCATTATTAATTAGAACTAAAATGAGAACAATTCAAACACTGTATCAATGTATCAATGCCAAGATCTCAAGACACAAGGAATGAACTCTTTTGAATAAATTTCATTTTTCTGTTATTCCTCTTTCTTTGGTATTTTAAAGTACAAGTGGAGATATAGCAAATGCTCAAGGATACTATTCACAAAAAGACATCCAGTAGTAACATGTTTTATTCAAAAAAATATCGAACCTGACACGTTACGTTGTTTATAAAACATTTCATTCCTGTATGAGGGAGTGTCAACCATTATTACCATGAGTATATTAACGTAACAGATGTACCCATACTTTCCCAGGTGAAACACAGTCTAATACCCTGTTCGCATGCAGTCAATTTACTCCTATGAGCAAATTTAAGGTAAAGATATGATAAGATAAGATAAGACTTTATTTTCCCGGAGGAAATTCTGATTGCTCATAATTAAAAAAAACTCATGTGAGAAAAAGCAAAATTACTGAATACATTAAATTACGCATGACATTGACATTATTTTATGTTGTTTATCTCAAGGATTTTCGAAAACCTAAAACCTGAAGAAAAAAAGAGCCGTGGGATATGTAGCTCATCGGGGTTTATATTGTTTAATGTTGAAGAATGAAATAGATTGTTCTCAATTTAGCCGTACACTCAAACTCGGAAAAAATATTTCTTCTGAAAATATCGCCATTTTATTAAATATTGAAAAGGAAACTGTAAGAAATGGAATTTTCCGAAAAGAGGCTCCTTTTCAATATCTTTGTCATATCTTTTTCAGAGTCTAAGTAACATAATTCACAATGTTAGCCCTGAAAATCGCAGTATTCAGTGCATAACTTGACACTTAAATTAAAATTGGTTGTCGAAGTTCACGGTTCCTGCAAAGATATTTAATGGAGGGAAAGCGAGAGCTGACAGCCCTCCCCCCCCCCCCCCCCCCCCCAAACTGCTCATGAGTAAATATACATGTACTCGACCCCTTGACTAGGTGCAAATTTAAGCGAGAGCTGACAGCCGTGCAATGATTGTTTTATTAATATATGTATCCCAGTTGTTATGTGTATGAATTAAAACTCATTTGATATTCTAAATACGTTGTCTTCTGTATGTAGATTCAAAGGGGAGTAACTCCATCTTGTTTGGTTCATTTCAGCAGTCCGAACGTTTCACTATCCGAACGTTTTGATGAAAAACGGAAGTGTTCGGATTATCGAGGTCTGACTGTACTCGACCCCTTGACTAGGTGCAAATTTACTCCTGGAGTAAATTTACTTAGGTGAGTAACTGCGTTCACATGCACTGAATACTCATGTGAATATATTTACTTACGTGAGTAAATACACTCAAGTGAGTAAATCAATGCATGCGAACGGTGTATAAGTATACCTAGGTTCAATAATGCTCGCAATATTCCCAAATCGAGTATTGACCAATCAAAGAATCAAAGAAAGTTGATTGTAAGATAATATTGAATCTGTCCTTTGTGGGCCTTTGAATAATCTTATACTCACATGTTTGTAGTATATATTCCTCTGAACGTTGCTTCTTCGTTGAAACTTTGAATATAATAGTGTGTCTGTCGAGAAGGATTATTTACTTCGAACTCATGGTGTCTTTTTTATGTGTTAATGACAATGTAATTTTAAATAAATGCAAAATTAATCTTATCATTTTACATAAATTTACATTCTCTTCCTTCAGAGATTACACCATTCGTCCCTTTAGATTTTCTGTTGTAACAATTTAAAATGTGTAAGGAGTAACCGCTATGAGAATGGGAATATTTTATTTAATTTAAGTGGTTTTGTTATGTTTTCAACATGAATTTGTAACATTATTTACTTGACTTAACTTTATTCTTTCATGTTATTGCGGTATGCATAAATATGACTTCATTGAGAGGCATTTTAGAAGCTGGTATGATGAATGAGAACAAGTTCTATGGATAGTCAACTTCTTTATTAATATGAGTGCGACGTTTCGATGCAGATACTAGCATCATTATCAAGCAAGTGATGAATATGATCAAACATTCGATTGTTATTGCTTAACACATAAGACATTTTGTATGTGTATTTGTAAAAAACTGACGTTTATAAGAACTCGTTTAACCGAATATATGTTAAAGCCAAGACAGCGTGACAAGGAGGTTTTTTCACATGCAAATATGTCCAAAAATGTGTTTATATCGTATATTTCAGTTCGTGTAGAAATGGTATGACCTAAATTTTATAAACAAAACATATGACTTTAGAAAAATAAGAGAATTCAAGAGTTCCAGAAGGACCTCGATGAAGTAGACATTACCAATACAGTCATACGGGTAATCATGTTTTAGCGGGCTAAATTATTTTACGTGAACTAAGACGTGTTGTGTTTATTGAGTCTTATTAAATTAATACATTTATGGAATTTAGTTTTATGGAGAAGACTCGCTAAACCGTAAATAGCCATTGTCTGATTCGTTAATTCCATTTGGCCATCGCATGTTTGATTAGAGGTCATAGGTCGCTGAAAGGTTTTACTGAATCTCGCTAGACTCAATACAGAGTGCAGATTTACTTATCTGCACCCACTATTAAGTCCCCCAAATGGCCAAACTTTGTTTATCCAGCAGACAATGTCAATGTCCATGAGGTTCTTATTTAAAAATACATTTTAGGGCGCAGGGTTATTACATTTGACCCTAACTGTACCAAATATCACAGATAACAACGACCTCTGAAGCAAAACAGAATGACTGATTGAGAAGTCGAAGGAGCGAAACATGAGAAGGAAAATTAAGAATTAAAACCAAAGAGAGCTATTAAACAGTTGTGAGGAAGATGCTGTCGTTTCTGAAAACTCCTCCAGACATTCTAACAAAATATATAAAAAATTAACTGTCTGACCTCGACTGTCAGATTATGAATTGATAATTGTAACCAACGAATGTGTTTTTATATTAAATATCATAATTTGTGGTCGTTTTATCTTTTGTGCATATTAACTCATACACGTTTTTGAATATGTACAGTTTGTACGAGACATAGCGTGACAAAGAAAGTGTATCTTATAAGTGTAGGACGCGGGATAAAACCATAACTAAGTTTATAGCGGGAAAACTAATAAGGTATATAAAAAAAAAGGTAGAGCCAATACCGTCTGTAGCCAACCAGTCTTTAAACAATAAACTAAATAAATTCAAAAGAAGGAGAATTCATCACAGATATAACAAATGCGTAGTACTTGAGAAAAAGATGAAAATAATTTTTGTTTAAGGTTCTAACCCCTGTGACCCCATTTGGGATCACGGGGATCACAAGATCTACAATTTAGAATGCCCATTATCCAAGGAGTTTTCACAAAACTTTTCAGCTCTCTAGACCTTTTGGAACTGGAGAAGAAGATGAAATAAGGATGTTATGGTTGTGACCCCATTTGGGGTCACGGGGTCACGAAATCTACAATTTAGCTTCCCCATTAGCCAAGGAGTCTGCACTCTTGAGTCATGGGTTCTGGAGAAGAAGTCGAAAACGCGAAAAGTTTGTAAGTAAAAGGAATTTAAATCAAACATGGGGTTCACGGTCAAGCAGAAGTATGAACATGATAAAACCCCTCGTACTTCATTCATTAATGAGAGAGAGAGAGAGAGAGAGAGAGAGAGAGAGAGAGAGAGAGAGAGAGAGAGAGAGAGAGAGAGAGAGAGAGAGAGAGAGAGAGAGAGAGAGAGAGAGAGAGAGAGAGAGACTCACTCTCAGTAGTATGGGGGGGGGGTATAGGTTATTTTGGTCGGCCATTTTGTTTTTTCAAATAGCCTTTGACATGACCTTTAAGTGACCTTTGATAAGGGGTTCAGGTCACCTTTTGAAGAAAAATTAGGTCATGTTATCCATTACAAAATGACCTATCTTTTTAAGTCATTACAACAGTTGTAAAGTAACACTGCAAGGATGAATACTTCAGACAAGAATTCCCTGGATGAAACCTTGGCTACTCTTCAAGACCATTATTGTCATCTTGATCTTGGTGACAATGTCTTTGCGATAGCAAAGACATGGAACGATTTTGTATACATTGGCATCAGAAAGTATACTGTTTATGGTAGTGGTAAGTTTTACCCTACAAAACGTGGTATTATGCTAACTCTAAAACACTGGCTTGAGTTTCCTGGAGTTTTCTATTATTTGGAGGAGTACAGCAAGACAGGTGATTATACACATGTTGGAGCAAATGTGTATGCAACATTAGAAGACCATGGTGTGGATCTTAGGCAATGGGAACAAGATGATGCTGGTAAACAAGTTCCAACCTCAAAGGGTGTTCTACTATCTCAAGACCAGTGGAAACGGCTGAGAGATTGTTGTGATGTGATGCCAGACTTTGTTCCAGAATTAAAAGACATGAAATCAAATAAGTCAGACTCATTAAAGAGAAAGTCATTGGACAATGAGTCAGCATCCGTTCAACCAGTCAGGAAGAAGCAGGAGACCAAGTCTAACAACAACAATGAAGGTGAAAATGAAAAGCAGCAGGTGTTATCTGCAGTAGTCTCACCAGTGGAAGAAAAGAAAGAAGAGGCGGAGTGGGAAAAAGACTTACGATTTATCCGTGAAGACATGAAGCGTGACTACAAGAAGTTTGACCAACAGATGGAATGTCTGATTCCAGGATATGGTAGCTTGGTCCAGGGGAAGAAGCCTGATCATCATCTAATAGGATATGTTGAAACGATAGCATCGGATGAAAGACCGCAATGGGAGGTTGCTACTGAGTTTAATACATCAATTGAGTCACCACCAATGTACCTCAATTTAAGGTCATCTCCATTTGATGATGATAATGATGATGCTGATGATTATGATGAAGCTGATGATGGTGACCTTGGTTTAGATGAACATTTTCACCAGGGTTAAATGGAGCATTTGCAATGTTCGAAATGTAACCCCAATGACTACATAAATTGGTGAATGCTTAGTGTGCTTCTAGACTCAGACGTGTACAGACGTGTGTTTATTCACTCTGATACTAAGGATGTGTGTGGGTGTCCTGATGAAACTTTTTTTTACTGATTGCTGTGCATTGCAACCTAAATGTGACTGGAGTTTGTTTGAGGAAAGACTAGATTCATTTAAGAACTGGCCAATTCAAATGAAGCAGAGTGCTGAAGATTTGGCTCATGCAGGACTTGTGTACCAGAACAGAGGAGACTTGTGTGTATGTTTCGAATGTCAAGTACGTCTTAAGGAATGGTTGTCTTCTGATGATTCCTGGCTAGAACACGGGAAAAGGTCCCAAGATTGTCACTATCTTAGAATGGTAGGAAGACCCAACACAAGGAGTGCTAAGGACAATAAGATGAACTCTGATGGAAAAAGACCAAGGACTGATGTTACTCTAATCAACTGGAGGATTCATTCAAAACCAATATTACAACTGCTTTTTTAATGCCGTATAAATATTATGGAATAAAAAAAATAAGATATTGTTAGTTATCATCGATTTTAATTTCATGTTATCTTTTGGGTCTGTCCACTGCAGTCTACCAAAGGTAAAGAAGTGGTGAAAGCTTTGACAGACTTATGAAAAAACACAAGATCGCATACTTGGTATTTTATCAGACTGATATGGGAACTGAATTCAATATAGGTTGACAGAACTTATATAATAGGTCGAGATAATGACTAACCTCATTTGCTTCAGAACATTCAAACTGAATGCATCACCATGAGTCAATATAAACTATTTGTCCCGGACACTGAGAAATGGACTCGCCATTATATGTTGCAAGTCCAGGGTAAATTGAAACCATATAATTTTGTCATGAGAGGTGGGGAACAGCAGGGTATAATGTCTGTGGACAGAACATTGGAGCTGTACGATCCGGAATGGCCTAAAATTTTGGAAGAAAGGAAACGAAAAGAACAGGCAAGGAACATGCTTTATTCTGAGCAACCCAAACTCAACTTTGTCTCCCCTACACAACATGTCGTGGAGCAAGCCCAAGCTCAGGAAAAAAGAGTACAGGCAAATTTAAAACGGTCAAAGTAAGAGGAGGTCAAAGGAAACGAATGAAAACACCTTTTTAACCAATTACAAATGATATAAAATGCCCCAATGAAGGAACTTCTATTTAGTTGGATATCAAACACTGAGCTGTCAAAATGTACTCCTGTCCAGTGTGTTTCAAGACATATTCTTGGCCAGATAGTCTAAAGCGTCATATGACTATCAAACATGAACAACTGCAACAACAGCAATCACCACCACCACCACCACAACAACAACCACAACAACAACAACAACCACATCAACAACAACCACAACAACAACAACAACAACAACCACCGCAAGAGGTTTCGTTACGTCACCCCTTCACCATGACCGTTTCCGGCCCAACTGGATCCGGAAAATCGTATCTTGTTCGACATATTTTGGAAAGCCTCAAGATTAAACCTTACCCTCAAGGGATCGTATGGCTTTATCGTCGCTGGCAGCCTCTTTACAATGACATTCTACGATCCGTGTATCCTCCTGTAGAGTTTGTTCAAGGTATTCCCATAGATTTGGACCAAGACTTCTTTTTTGACACAGGTGTAAGAAATGTCATTGTTCTTCATGATTTGATGTCAACGGCTAGTAAAGATCCTAAAATAACTGACTTGTTTACAGAAGGTTCCCATCATCGCAACCTCTCTGTCATCGCAATCAACCAAAATTTATTTTTCAGCAAAAACCCAACGCAGAGACGGAATACGCATTATATAATATTGTTTAACAATCCAGTAGACCAACAATCCATCATGACCTTAGGTCGCCAAATGTATCCAACCCGATCTCACATTTTCATGCAAAAAGGCTACGAGCGAACCCTATGGCCATCTTTTGATCGATTTAAAACCTGATACACCAGCAGACGAAAGACTTCGTCCTAATGGCTGTAAATTAAAGTGAGTAGTTTGGAAAACCATCCTCAGAAAGAGTCTACCCTCCGAAGTGTGCAGACGTGTGCCGAAAATCTCTGCGATATGCCTTCTTGTGATAGTTGTGGAATAGTCTTCCAATCTACTACGGACCTCATGAAACACAGAAAAATCTGGTGTCCTGGGAATGAAAGTTTTATCCATGGTCCACCTCCCAGAATTGCCAATGAGCCAACTAAACGAAAGTTTGATGACGCCTTTCCCCCAAAGAGATCTCTAGAAAGCTGTTGTTATTGTGGACAGGTGTTTCTAAATAGTATTTGTTTACAGAAACATCTCCAAGACAAACAGTGTCCTGAAATGGAAAATGCTACTGATGACGACGATGATGATGATAGTGTTACAAACCATGCTGATAAACCTCAGAAAGCAGATGCTCTTGAGGAGCAAGGAATAAGACAAATGTATGATTGTATACGTGAGGAAAATAAAGACTTTTTGGAAGAGAAAAGACAACTTTATTTGAAAAGAGGTCTCACTGAAGAAATGATAGATGATTAACTGAAGAAGTTAACATGGAGAGCTTTACAAGAAATGTATGCACACCTTATTATGTATCTGCACCATTTGCAATGGGGACCAAAGACACAAGGACTTTTGAATCAAGTAGAAGACACAAATGATATACTGTATTCGCCGCAATAGAAGCCCTGGGCGTTTAAAAAATTGGAAAAAGGGGGCGTTTATTAAAATTACTTTAAACATTCGTAAAAAGGGGGCGTTCATTAAAAAAAGATGTTTGTTAATGTCCAAAAGAAAAAGAAACATCGATTTTATTTCAGAGTTTTAATCAAATAAGTGTATCAAATAAATGTCGCTTCATTATTCTTATCCAATGAAACTTTAGTTCGCTAGGAATCTAAATATCCACCAATGAACGGCAGCATAAACACAATCAGCTGATAAGCAAATGGTGCAGAACGAGTATGTAAACACTATTTCCGGGTCATGATATTCTTTATTTAAATCACATTGACAAATACACGTGAACAAAATAGCGTTCACGACAAATTCGCGGTCAGTGTGCTAGCGTCATCTGTAGTTGTGGGACATCTTCCAAGAAATTTTCCTGTTTCTTAAAACATGGGGGTCGCATAGAATGTGTAGTGACTGATCGTTACAGACATTCGACAATCGCTGGTTGACTGGAAGTACCCTGTACCTTACACATTACTGGACATAAGAGGTTGATAATAAGATTGAAAACTCTTCTTCAGTGAAACATCAGTAAGGTAAGTCGATACAAAAGGGGGGCGTTTATTAGGGGTCATTTTCCGCGAGTCAAAAATGGCTTTGGGGGGGGGGGGGGGGGGGGCGTTTATTAGGAGAGGGCGTTTATTAGGATGAATACGGTATATCACACTGTGTTTTCTAAATTGTACAAATATCAGTCTTGGATAGAATATTTAATTGATGATGACGACGAAACGCTATCTGA